>LNAC01000397.1:871544-974308 GCA_002007465.1 Ailurus styani | reverse complement strand
GGCTGGGTGATGGACACTGGGGAGGGTATGTGCTATGGTGAGTGCTGTGAACTGTGTAAGACTGATGATTCACAGACCTGTACCCCTGAAACCAATAGTACATTATATGTTAATTTTAAAAATGCGCAAAAAGAAGACACCGAAGAAAATATATTATACACATGGCAAAGAAGCATAAAAAATGATGCTGAACATAAGATTCGAATTAAAATGACCATGAGATACCACTACACATCTATTAAAATGGCTAAACTTCCAAACACCAAATGCTGGCGAGGATGTGGAACACCATCAGATACCAGTGGGGAGGCAAAATGACCCAGACACTTTAGAAGACAGTTGGCAGTTTCTTACAAAACTGTTTCGTTAGAAACACTCTTACCATGTGATCCAGCAATCATGCTCCTTGGTATTTACCCTAAGGAGTTGAAAACTTATGTCCACACAAAAATCTGCATATGGATGATCATGGCAGCTTTAGTCACAATTGTCAAAATTTGAAAGCAACGGAGATGTCCTTCAGTAGGTGAATGGATTGACGAGCATGGGTACGTTTGGACCATGGAACATTATTTAGCACTAGAAAGAAACAAGCCATCAAGCCACAAAAAGGCACGGGCAACCCTTAAATGTGTATTACTAAGTGAAGGACGCCAATCAGCGAAGGCTACATACTGTATGATTCCATCTATATGACATTCTGGAAAAAGCAAAACTGTGGAGACCATAAAAAGATCAGTAGTTGACAAGGGCTGGGTGAGGGGGAGATGAAGAATTGGAGCACAGAGGATTTTTAGGGCAATGAAACTACTCTTTATGATACTGTAATGGGGAGCATGTGTCATTATATGTTTGTCAAAATCCCATAGAATGTACAGGAATGAACAGTGATGTGAACCATGCAGTTTGGGTGATGAAGCTGTGCTATCAGTTGGTTCATCGATTGTAACAAACGTACCACTTTGGTGTGGGATGATGCTAGTGGGGGAAACTGTGTGTGTGGGGTCAGGGGGTACACAGGAAATCTCTGAACCTTCCACTCAATTTTGTTGTGGGCCTAAAACTGCTCTTTAAAATGTCTATCAGGGCGCCTGGGTGGCTCAGTGGGTTAAAGCCTCTGCCTTCGGCTCAGGTCATGATCTCAGGGTCCTGGGATCGAGGCCCGCATCGGGCTCTCTGCTCAGCAAGAAGCCTGCTTCCTCCTCTCTCTCTGCCTGCCTCTCTGACTACTTGTGATCTGATCTCTCTCTCTGTGTCAAATAAATAAATAAAAATCTTTAAAAAAAATGTCTATCAAATACTCAAAGAAACAAAGTAGAATTCTTACTCTCTCAAAACACAGATGCAACTACTACATAGACCTCAGAGGCAGGAACCTGCTCAAAAGAAACTGGATAGAACTGTAAATAAGAAAGAAAAGTATGCTGAAAACCATGTTCCCCTAGTTTTATTGTGTCTTCTGCGATGGAAGAGTGTCATATATTATCATGATCCCAGTTGAATTTAAATTGTGGTATCTTTTAAGACTGTTCGGAATTTAAAGAGAAGGGAATTAAATAGTTTAGATGTAAATACTCCGAGCTCTTTATTTTTTATTTATTTATTTGAGAGAGAGAGAGAGCGCATGCATGAGTGGAGGGAGAGGGGCTGAGGAAGAGTGAGAGAGAATCTTAAGCAGGCTCCACACCCAGCATGGAGCCCAATGTGGGGCTTGATTTCATGACTCTGGGATCATGACCTGAACAGAAATCAAGAGTCAGATGCTTAACCCACTGAGCCACGCAGGCACCCCACCCCAAGCTCTTTAAAAGCCAAAAATTATTATAGCTTTTCAAACCAGAAATAAAAAGGCCATTGACACATCCCACATGTTTTCCTTTCTAATAAGGTAAATATTGATTGCTATGATCTACATGAACAAAAAGGCTCTTTGGGTTCCACCCACTTTGTTTTAAGATTAGAGGTTTCTGGATTCCCAAAAGTGTGGAGTCTCCCTGGCAATGAAGGGTGCATTTCTTACTATGACTCATAAGGAGCCATTCTTACTTAATTCCAAGCATCTATAAAAGTCCCTGCTTGGGCTTAGGTTCTTGATCCGTATAGTTTAGGAAGCTGGCTTTGTTGACCTGAGGGATTTTCACCAAAGTTAACTTTTTTTTTCCTTCTTCAAAATTTGTCTGTAAAAGAAAACTGCTTCTCCACTCACAACCCTTTTGACACCAAATGTGTGGGTTTTTCACACCAAGCAATTCTCCAGTGTTCTGTGGACACCGACTGAAAGTCCTGTAATTGAATTGAATTCTGACACTAACTACCCAGAATCAGCAGACCCCATAGAGTAAAGAGCTTCATCCCATAAAACTGACTCCCCTTCAGATGCCAGTTGTAAGTAGTAAGTTGCCAGTTCACCCTCACTTCTGTCTGACCTGGCTGTGAATCGGGGTCCCCCCTGCCCCAGGAAGGGGGGGCTGATCCTTTGCTATAATGGCTCACAGAACTCTAGGAAACACTTTACTTGGTATTACTGGTTAATGACAAAGGATCCAAACAGACAGACAGATGAAGGGCTACGCATGGCAGCATGGAGGAGGGCTCCCAAGGGCAGGAGCTCCTGTTTCTGTGGAGTTCCGGGGTGCGCCACCCCCCTGGCACCTGGGCGCGTGGACCACCTCAGAAGCTCTGACCCCTTCACTCACCGTTTTTTATCAAGGTTCCATTAGAGATATGTGTGCTTAAATCCTTAGTCATGGGTGAGTAATCCCTAGCCCCCTTTCTGTCCTTGGGAGTTGGGGACAAGGGTGGTGGCAAAGGAGAGTGGCCGAAAGAAGTTCCAGCCAATCACGTGGTCGGTTTCTCTGGCACCCTGCCCCCATCCTAAAGCTCCGGAGGGCCCCGAGCCACAGCTCATCTCATTAACATAAACTCCTGTCTGGCTTTGAAGGGGCTTATTATGAATAACAAAAGGCGCTCCTTTCACCCTGACCACTCCGGATATCGCGAGGGTTTTAGAAGCTCTGCACCAGGGACTGGGCATGAAGACGAAATATATATTTCTTCATATATCACAATATCACAGTGTATGTTGCTTGTCATTTTTTCTTCGTTTTCCTCTACTTTTTTTCCTTTCTTTTCATTTTTGTCTTTTTCTTTCTTTCTTTCTTTTTTTTTTTTTTTTTAAGATTTTACTTATTTATTTGACACAGAGAGAGAAAGAACACAAGCAGGGGTAATGGGAGAGGGAGAAGCAGGCTTCCGGCTGAGCAGGGAGCCCGATGCGGGGCTCCATCCGAGGACCCTGGGATCATGACCTGAGCCAAAGGCAGATGCTTAACGACTAAGCCACTCAGGTGCCCTTGTCTTTTCTTTTTTCTTTTAAAATTTTTCTTTTCCTCATTTTTTCTTATTTTAGTTTTAACATTTTTTCTTTCTTTACTTTTATTTTAGTCTTTTCCCACTGTTGGTTTTTTGCTTTATTCCTTATCACCTTTTGTTTCCTCTCATTTTCAGTTTTTCTTTATTCTTTTAATCCTTTTCACTTTTTGCTTATTTCTCATTTTTTAATATTCTTTTTGTTTTTCTCATCTCTCTCTCTCTCTCTTTCATTTCTTTTTTCTTTTTTTATGTAGTAGGTTAGTGTTGTTAGCACTAAGTCCCACAGACTGCCGGGCCTCTTGACCATCTCTGCTGAAGAGGAAGCCTTTTAGGGGGAATGCTGACCTCTCAATGCCATTGGCAAAGATCATGGCACTCATCACCATATTGCCAGAGCCATGGATGTTGAAGTTGAACATCGAAAATGGCTTTCCCTTCTTCCTTCCACCACTTCTCCCTTCCCCTGAATCACCACTTACCTCTGAAACCACCAACTAGGAAGCAAGACAGCGACCTCCACCACTGTGTCCCTCTGACCCAGGCCCCAGTTGAGATCTCTGTTGGAAGGAGCAGTGGCCACAGGCTGTGGCGCTCAGCAGGAATGATGGGACCTTTGCCCTCTGCCCTCTGCCAGACTCCTGTCACACAGATGTCAGTCAGACCCTAGCTTCCTGTCCTTGGATGGTCACATGACACTGGCTCAAACTTCCATTCCTTGTGTAGCAGGACCCCCAGCCAAGTTCCCAATCTCAGTGGGGATTCGTGAAGGTCAGACGTGTCACCAGGTCGCCCCGACTGGCATTGCTGTCCCAGTGAAATTGGATCTCTCTCTCATCTTGCATATTTCAGTGGCCCCCGTCTCACCATCCCATGGTTACCCAGAGAGGCTCAGCTCCTCTGCCTGATTTCTCCTGAGCAGCACTCATTCAAGGCCATTACCTTTCCTTTTAGAGGTTCAGGGTGTAAGTGTGGGGATTATATCAGAGGAGAGCGCAGCAGATAAAACAGATTGTCAGACATCATTAGTCTTAAAGGCTCTGGTATCCCCTCTCCCGGGGACCCCATCCCTCACTGGGAATGTTCACTGGTCTTCTCTTCTGTTTGCTCCAGACTCAACTTCTTCCTGGGTCCCTTTGCTTCCCTTCACCTCCCTCCTCCTCATCCTGGCTCACCTACTCCAACCACCCCCACCAACTTAAAAACAAAAACAAAAAAACCTCTCTCTTTAAGAACATTCCTTTTTATTTTAAATTGTTTTAGAAAGTTTTCCAACTTCATTGAGGTATGACTGACGTATGCGAACCTAGTTTGGGGCTACAACAAATAAGCTCCCAGGAACATTCACAGAGAAGTCTTTGGGTTTCACACTCTCGTTTCTTTTGGTAAATACTTACGAGTGGAAATGATTGGGTTGTACGGTATGAATGCGTAACTCTTTAGGAAACTGCCAAACTAATTTCCGACGTGGTTATGCCGCCTTACACTCCCCCCCGCCCCCACCCATGTATGAGACTTTCAATTGCTTCACATCCCCACCAACCAACACTTGGTATGGCCAGTCATTTTCAATTTGGTCATCTTGTGGTTTTGTTTGTTTGTTTCAATACACAGTAGTGTTGCCACTTCTTGGCTTCATTTCTACCAAGGGGAAGCATATGTATAGGTTTGCAGAGAACAAAACCAGGTTATGTCTGTGGTGCCAGTGAAGTGAATAGTGCCCCTCTTGCCCTCTAACATGTCCTGGTTTGTATAATAAAACACATGGTTTCTCTAGTTCTAATCTTGTTGGTCCTGCCCCCCCAGCTGTCCATCCACAACCACAAAGGCTCATCAAGGCTCAAGAAATTCTTTTCCCTCCTCTACAAGGGAATTTCTTGCTTTTCCTAGTGGGGCTCTATCTCAGGACCCCAGGATCATGACCTGAGCCAAAGGCAACTGCTTAACTAACTAAGCCACCCAGGTGCCCCCTTTCTTGCTTTTCTTAAAACACTTTTTTCCTTATCACAGAAGGATTACGGGAAGCAAAGAGTGGCAAATGTAGAGATACCCAAATAAGGTCAAAACCTATCCACAGAAAAACCTGCACACTAATGTATATCGCAATTTTCTTTTTAATTGCCGCTATTTGGAAGCAACCAAGATGTCCTTCAGTAGGTGAATAAACAAACTGTAGCATCTCCAGACAATGCAATCTCATTCATCAATAAAAAGAAATGAACTATCAGCCACTAAAAACCTGGGGGAACCTTAAGGGCATACTGCTTAGTGAAAGAAACCAGGAGGGAGGTGAAGGGAAGCAAAGGGACCCAGGAAGAAGTTGAGTCTGGAGCAAACAGAAGAGAAGAGCAGTGAACATTGTCAGTGAGAGATGGGGTCCCCGGGAGAGGTGATACCAGAGGCTTTAAGACTAATGATGTCTGACAGTCTGTTTTATCTGCTGTGCTCTCCTCTGATATAAGACGATGTAGTATAGGATTCCAGTTACATGGCATTTGGGAAAAGACAAAACTATAGAGACAGAAGATCAGTGATTGTCAGGGATAAGGGGTGGGGAGGGATGAATAGGTAGAGCAGAGGAGTTTCAGGTTTACTTCATTTATTTCATGGTTTATTTCAGAATAAACCATTTGCATGATACTTTAGTGGTGGATACACATCCTTATGCATTTGTCAAGACCTATGGGAGTATAAGAACACAAAGAGTGAACCCTATGTAAACCATGGACTTTAGTTAATCATAGTGTATCAATTTGGATTCATCCATTTTAACAGGTATACCTCATTCATGCATCGTGTTCACAATAGGGGAAGTGGGGAGGTGGGCTGTGATGGGTTGGGCGGGGAGAGGAAGAGGTACATGGAAACTCAGTATGTGTTTTCTGCTTAATTTCTATGTAAACTTAAAACTTCTCTAAAAAAATAAATCTAGTATTAAAGAAAAATCCCAGCAGACGTATTACAGAAATTGATGTGCTAAATCTAAAATTTAGTGGAAATACAAAGAACCTAGATTTTTCAGGACACTGGTAAAGAAAACTGAAGTTGGAGGAGTTACGCTGCCTGAGTCCCAGGCTGACTGTGAACAGCTACAGTCACCAGGACAGTGTGGGACTGGCATGGGTAGGCGGGTGCATGAGCGGAAGAGGACAAGGTCCACAGAGGTGGACCCTCAGGGGCAGTCAATGAACCCACGTGGGGAGAGGAGCCTCTTTTCAACACATTGAACTAGAGCAACTGGACATACCCCTAGGAACAAAGAATCTTGAACCCTACTTCATACCACACACATGCAAGCACTTCAAGAAGTGGGGTGGATCTTAACATAAGAGTCCAAACTAGAAAGCTTCTGTAAGAAAACAGAGCAGAATAAAGTTTCTTAAGATGGGACAGAAAAGCACTGATTATAAAGGAAACAATCAGTAAATTGTCTTCCATCAAAATTGAAGACTTCTTATCAAGGAGCACTCTTAGGAAAATGAAAAACAAGTCTCAGGCTAGAGGAAAATATTTTATATTTATACGTAAAATAGATATACGTATGCATCTATGCCTGTGTGCATATGCCTACACATGTGTGTGCACATGAACACACACAGGTGATCTGGCCAAGGACTCCTGTCAGGAATATGTAGCCAGGTCCACCAAGTGATGCTCAAATGAGAAACAAGACAAGAAGCCTGTTGCTGGGAAGGGACCATCCTCATGGCAACCTCACGGCACACATCTTGCCAGTCCATGTCCATCACTGCAGGGGCTGTTGGCCCCTTCCTTAGTCATGGTAACTGTTTGGGGAACTCACATGTGTTTACAGAAACCCACTGACACCCCCAAACTCATGGGACCCAACTGAGCTTTCAGGGGCCCTGTGGCCCCAGGGGGAATCAGTGCTGTCCACCTTCCTGTTTGAAAATGAAGTGTCAGGCCGCTGATCGCTAAGTGTCCTTTCTGCTCTGACCCCTCAGTAACCCCATGGTTGGGGATCCAACCGCCCTGTCCAATAACAGGATGGAGAGGGAGTTGTCTTCCCCTCAATTCATTCCCCCTCAGGGCTGTGCATCCTGCTTGTGAAGTTGCTTGCTTACTACAGTTTCCAGAATAAACCTTTGCTTAGAGCCTGCATTACATGACCTAATAAAAGCAAAAATAGCTATTCTAATAAAAGATACTTTCCTGACCTCAGATCATCTCTGAATATCAGGTGTAACGAGTCACATTTTATGGACTGGAGAAAAATGAGGCTCAGAAAGGTTAAGCCACTTGCCGTGATCACAAAGCAAATACTGGCAAAGCCAGCTTTCAAACTCAGGTTTTTCTAACCCAAAGAGCTTTCTACACTCCCACTAGGAGAGCAGTGTTTATTTGCTTTTAAAGTTATACTCCTTTAATGCAGAGACGGCCTTTCAAGAGGGTCTGCAGAGATGAATGAGTCTAAGATTCATGACATCTCCAATTCCTTGACACATGGGAAAACAGTATGAGCCCAGTGAGGTGGAGGTGGGTGAGGAAGCTTGAAGCAATTCCAAATATAGTTCTTCTGAAACTACCAATAATTAGGGTACCTAACACTATTGCATACAATGTTTGAGCACTACAGTAATCCCATTAAATAGAAACGATTTTGCAAAATTCTCACAACTTCTGGAGGTAGGTCCCACTGTTATCCCCACTTGGCAGATAAGGTAGCTGAGACATGAAGTGGTTAAGGCCTCGTCCACAGTAGCTGCCTGGTAAACGCAGGGGTGGATGGGTTCCAGAATCCCATGCCGTTACTCCACTTTAGTCCCTGTTCAGTCCCATCACCGTCTGATTCATGCGTTTATTTTCTGTGCTCTTCTTCCCATCCTGTTAGACTTTAGCATCATAAGGGGAGGGAAATAACCCCTCTTTTTTTTTTTTTAAGTTTGCTTGTTTATATATTTATTTGAGAGAGAGTGACAGAGAGAGAGCACAGGCAGGGGGGAGGGGCAGAGGGACAGGGAGAAGAAGGATCCTCGCTCAGTGGGGAGCCCGACGCAGGGCTTGATCCCAGGACCCCAAGATCATGACCCGAGCCAAAGGCAGACGCTTACCCGACTGAGCCGCCCAGGCCTCCCAGGCCTCCCAGGAAATAATCCTTCTCGTTCCCATCTGTAAACCTAGCTACTTGAGACACTATAGATGCTGCAGCACTAGTTTTTGAATAAATGAACAAGAAGCATTACATTGCTTCCTATTAGGTTCTGGGTTCATCTCTTTTAACAAGAGGAGGTGGAGCCTAATTCACGGGAACCTAGCAGATCACGGAGGCAGGGTTTTCATGGGAAGTGATGTGTTTCCAGAACTTGGGGGAGAGTTCCAGGTGAGTTTGTGGAGATGAGGAGAAGTTCATCTTCCCCTCCTTTTGTCTCCCCCTGGTCCCATCCCAGTTCTTTTTGCAAGTTTGTGCAGTGCTGGTCAAGATGGAGATGCGCCTCACCCCCGCCATCTCCAGGGCAAAACCCCCACTGAGCCAACCACCATTTTCTTCCCAGAGAAAATCTGTGAAGCTGTCCCTGTTCTTCTTCCCACGTGTGGTCTGCGCTGTGAAAGTGACAGAGAGAGGCCCAGAACTCATTTGTTTGTTTATTTTTAAAGTGAAAGTAAAAATAGAGGCGCCTGGGTGGCTTCGTTGGTGAAGCATCTGCCTTCGGCTCGGGTCATGATCCCAGAGTCCTGGAATCGAGCCCCACATCAGGCTCCCTGTCACCGGGGAGTCTGCTTCTCCCTCTTCCTCTGCCCCTCTCCCTGCCCCCACTCTCTTTCTTTCTTTCTCTCAAATACAGAAATAAAATCTTTTAAAAATAATAAAAAATAATAATAAAGTGAAAGTAAAAATGTTCTGTTTCCAGGGCTGTCACCAAGGGCTATGATTAGCTGGTAATTGATAACAAGGTGTATAAATAAAATCAATTTTAAACATTATTCACCATTCATTGTTCAAAAAATTCCAGAATGTGGCTGCCCACCTGATTAGGGGAAGAGCTCAGAACTCATTCAGGGTCACTGGCAATGAATTATAACTCACATTTTCAAAATGTTAATGTCTCACTTATTATCACTCACTTATTATAATCAGGGGCTCCCTTCACGTATCCACTTTGTTGTCTTGGTCATTTGTATGTGAAGTCTGTTTGCTTTTGTGTGTGAAGAATTCCTTGGGGTTTTTTTTTGTTTGTTTTTTTGGTTTTTTTTTTTTTTTTTGGTTTTTTTGGTTTTGTTTTCGTTGTTTTTTTTTTTTTTTTTTTTGAAAATGCATTTGCATTGCACAGGAGATTTCTGGTGGCAGTGGGTTCCCTTGGTGGCCCCAGTGAGCTGTGCCCCCCAACCATCCTCCCCTGGTATTTGTGCCCCAGTGTGCTCCTCTCCCTTGAGCATGGACTAGATCTGTGACTGACTCTAACTATAGCAGAGATGTTGTGCCAGTTCTGGGACTAAGCTGGCAAGAGTCCTGGCAGCTTCTGCTTTTGTGCTTTGGGCCGCCATCTAAGAAGTCTGGTTAGCCATGTATAGAGGGAGAATCCGTGAGACATGGAGAGAGAGAAGAGCACAACCGTCTTGTGTCAGAGTTGAACCTAGCCTCCCATCAACCCACTGGCTCAGTGTGTCACCTGTGTGACCCCTGGCCACCCAGCAGTGGAGCCACACAACTGAACTTGGCCCAGACTGTACAATCGTGATAAAATAGTGCTTGCTTTACGACACTAATTTTGGGGGTAGCTTATTATGCATCAGATGATCACCAAAACATTATCTGAAAGCAGAGCTCCTCAATCTTGGCTGTACATCACAATGATGCAGAAATCCAAAAGTGCCATGCTCCAAGGTCCCAGCCCTTTTGAGACTCTGATGTGATTGGTCTTAGGTGAAACACCATTTTATGTATATAGTTTAAAATTTTATTTTTTAAACCAATCCACAGGATGAATGGATACCAAAAGATGTGGTACAGTGGAATATTACGCAGTCATAAAAAGGAATGAGGTACTCGTCCATGCCACAATGGGAAAGAACCTTCCAAACATGCTCAGTGAGAAGAATCAGTCACAAAAGACCACCAAGTGGGTGATCCCAGGTACACAAAACTCCCAAAACAGGTGGAGCCACAGAGATGGAAAGCAGATGGTGGTTGCCAGGGACTGGGGTTGGGAGAAATGTGGACTGATCGCTCCGTGTGGCGGTGAAAATGTTTTGACACTAGGCAGAGGTGGTGGTTGCCCAACGTTATGAAATTACAAAATGCCACTACATTATTCACATTGAAATGAACATGAAAAAGGATTAATTTTATGTCATGTGAATTTCGCTTTGATAAAAAAGAAAAATAGAAGAGGGAGACAGAGAGGATGTTGGAAAAAAGAGCAGGGAAGGGACTGGACCACTCTTGCTGGCTTGCAAGGTGGAGGACGGTGCTGCCAGCCGAGCAACGGGAGTGGCCTCCCTGAGCGAGTGAGGAAAGATGAGGAAGAGATGCCACCCTGGTGCTTCCAAGAAGGAATGCAATCCTGCTAGCACCTCGACTGTAGCCCAGAGAGACCTGTGTTTGAACCGTAACCTACAGGATTATAACATACATTTGAACTATTCTAAAGCACAGAACACAAACATACATCCACACATGCACATACCTCGCACACTAACATTAGCTTTTCTTTCTTTGAAAAAAAATTTTTCTCTCTGGATGTATCTGTTCTAAGTTTTCCCATATATGTAGTGTCACATAATGACCCCAGAATACAGAACAGTTCCACCACACCCAAAACTCCCTGTGCTCTCCCTCGGCAGTCACGCATTCGCCACCCCTGCTCCCTGGCAACCACTGATTCATTCCCCAGTGCTGTATTTTTTTTCCTTTTCCAGAACATCCTTGCCTTGTTCCAAATCTCAGGGGGAAAGCATTCCCTTAGTATTTATTTGAAAATTTTTATTTATTTATTTGACACAGAGAGAAAGACTGCACAAGCAGAGGGAGAGGCAGGCAGAGGAAGAAGCAGGCTCCCTGCTGAGCAGAGAGCCTGATGCAGGGCTCGATCCCAGGACCCTGGGACCATGACCTGAGTCGAAGACAGGTTATATATGTAGTATATAGTATATAATATATAGCATATAGGGCTTAATGGACTGAGCCATCTAGGTACTCCTTAGTATTTATTTTTGAGCAGATCTGTTGATGCTATGTTCTGTTTTCCTTCATTGAGAGTCTTTATTTCACCTTTATTCCTGAAGGATGTTTTCACCAGGTCAAGACTTCTGGGTAGACAGTTTTTCTTTTTCAGCACTTTAAAACTATTATTCTATTTCCTTCTGGCATCCATTGAAATCCACAAAAATACAGATCAATGTTTCCCTCCTACGAAGTGCCATTTCTCTCTGGCCACTTTTAAGGTTTTCTTTGTCTTAGTTTTAGCAGTTTGATTATACTGCTTCGGGACATGGATTCCTTTGGGCTTATCTTATTTGAGATTCATTAAGCTGTTTGAGTCTGTAAGTTTATGTCTTTCACCAAATCTGAGAAGTTTTTACCCATTATTTCTTCAAATACTTTTTTTGCACCATACTCCTTTCCCTCTCTGGGACTCTGACAAGATGAATGTTAGATTTCTTGATATAGCTCCGCATATCCTCAAGCCTTTGTTCACTGTTTTTCTAATTTTTTCTCTTTGTTTCCACACTGAATAATTCCTACAGATCTGTCAAGGTCACCGACTCTTCTCTATTTTGTTCTTGATCCCATTCACTGACTGTTTTATTTCAGTTATTGCATTGTTCAGTTCCAAACAAAAAAATTCCATTTAGTTCTTCTATCTTTTATTTCTTTGCATATATATACGTACATATACGTATATATTTTTTTATCTTTCTATTCATTTCAAGAGAATTCGCCCTTACTTCATGGAGCACAGTTACAATAGCTGCTTTAACAACTTTACCTAATAATTTCAACACGTGTGCCTTCTCATAGTGAACATCTCTTGATTGTCCTTTCCCTTGTCAGTTGCTATTTCTCTTGTTCCTCATATGCTGAGTAGCTTCAGATTATAGCCTAGTCATTTTGAGTATCACGTTATGAGAATCTGTATCTTGTTTAAATCCTAAAGAGAGTGCTGGATTTTGTTTTGTTTTACTTTACCAGGGAGTTGGATCTGGCTAAGCTGCAGCCTCCAGTCCTGACCTGCCTTCTGTGGACTGTGGTTCCAATGTCAGTTCAGTTTTCAAAGACTTTGCAGAGCTGTGTGGATCTGTTCTTTGTTTGTCACCCAGTGGTCACTGGGGGGCCTGGGTGATGCTCTAATCCACAGTTCAGTTCTCAAAGCACACAAAGCTTAGACATAAGCCCAGGAGTTCGTACGGGGCTTCTCTCTTAAGTGCTATCCTTTCTGAGCTCATTCTGATGTTCTCACTCCCCATGACCCTCTGGTCAGAGAGCCAGGGCATTTGTTACCCTGCTATACTGGGCACTCCCCAGAGCATGTCTGAGTATGGGGCCAAGAAGTGGAAGGAGGGAGAGAAAAAGAGCATTGGGATTTGTCCTACCTCCCTGGGAACATAGCTTCTGGGGTCAGCAGGAAGATTTTCCTCTCTCAGAGCATTTGGCACCTTCTTGGCTATTGTTACCAAGGCTACTGCTGTTACGGGATTAGCTGGGGGTCCAGGTGGGAGAATGGAAGGAACCAACCAGGGGCTTTCCTCACTTTCCCCTCACCCCCAGGAGACCCTTTCCCCACCCCTTGGGCCAGAAAGCTAGGGTTCCTTAACGGTGCATTCTGTTTGCATCTGGTATGCATTTCCAATTTTCAGGCTGCCTCTGAGTTGAGACGCCAGATGGTCCCAGAGGAGAGAAAATGGGAGACTCAACCTGGGTTTGGTGGCACTTGAAATTCTGATCTCTTTCCCCAGTCCACCTGCTCCTGTTCCTTTAATTTGTCCTCAGATAGCTGCTCCAAGCAGTCTGTCCAGGATTTAGTGTTACAGTAGGACAGGCATGGTGGAGTGTGCCTATTCCTTTTTTTTTTTTAAGCTTTTATTTATTTATTTGAGAGAGAGAGAGAGAGCGAGCATGCACACACAGGGGGAGTGGCAGGCAGAGGGAGAAGGAGAAGCAGGCTCCCTACAGAGCAGGGGGAACCCGATGTGGGACTCATTCCCAGGCCCCTGGGATCATGACCTGAGCCAAAGGCTGTCACTTAGCCAACTGAGCCACCGAAGCACCCAGAGTGTNACCCCTATATATATATATATATATATATATATATATATATATATATATATATATATATATATATATATATTTCGAATATTTATTTATTTTAGAGAGAGAGAGCGTGCATGCATGCATTGTGCTGGGGGGGTGGAGGGAGAGAGGGAGAGTCTTAAGCAGACTCCCTGCTGTGCACGGAGCCTGACATGGGGCTGAATCTCACAACCCTGAGATCATGACCTGAGTTGAAATCAGGACTCGATGCTTAACCGACGGAGCCACCCAGGCACGCCCCCCACAATATAAATTTTTTAACCTAATTCTATAAACCATAAAGAAACCTTGCTTAAACAGCAGGCTCCATGCCCAAAACTGATCGCCAGGATTGCCTTCACATGGTCTCTATTAGCTGCATTCTTCCCACTGGATTGGGCCCTCTGGCCACCTCAGGGATAGGCTGAGGCAGGCCCTGTCCTGATAGGGTGCTCCTGAGGCTGGGAGACTTGCAGCAGGTGACCACAGGCATCAATTCCCTCTTCTGTAAAATGGGGGTAACCACGACGCCCACTTTGTTGTGCCACTAGGACAAGATTATAGATGCAGCATGCTTTGCCCAGGGGCTGGACCACAACAGGCACTGATCAAATAACTATTTTTATTGTTTCTCCTAGATGCGTGGGTTCAGCTGAACCAGCGCATAGACCTCCCCTTGAATCTCCAAGGACTCGCAGGTCTCTGGGATCCCACTGCATTTTTAGTGATAATTGGATGCTTGTTGTCACCTAAGATCTGACTTGACAGCTATTTAACACTTCGTCAAGAAAAAAACCAGCAGCTGTTTCTTGGTGGCAGTCAGATGGCCAACACATCAAAATGAGTTGGCACGACACAGTACTTTACCTACATTCAAGTTTTAGAGACCTCATCTTCTTTAAACAACTCCATTAAAATGTTTTTCACTCAATTTCTGTGAGGAGGCAGGGAAAAAAGATAATATGTATTTTCTTCTAGCATTTTAACTTAATGTGTGAGGTCACACTTAGAAGCAGCTTCCACACATTTGGCACGAGTTCAGGGATACTCTGGGCGATGGGGAGGAGTGACGTCCCCACTTCAGAGGTGGGAACCAGTGACTGGGTCAGTAATATTCCACTGCCTTCACTGAGAAACCCAACAGGGACCATGGCAGGAGAGGAGGAGGAGGAGAGTGTAGAAGGGAACAGGGCCAGGCAACTGTACTATGGGGACCCCATTGCTTTGAACTTGTCCACAGTCTCTGTGCTGTTAGTCCGTCCTAGGAAGCCTCAGGCATGTGGGTCTCGAAGTGAACCAGAGTGGAAGGAATATCACAGCCAGGCTGATGGAGATGTGGAGTTAAGGAGGTGGGTGACACCAGATGAATCTGTTGTTAGTAGTTACTGCTCTGTCTGAGCCTGGAGTTCTTTACATGGGCAGCAGGAAAACAATCATCCCCCTCTTATGACTTGGGGGGCTGGGGAATGTGGAGATTAAATGAGATAACATGTACAGCACAGCTGTGGGGACTTGGTGCCCAGGGGACCTCAATAATGGAGCTTTCTTTTTACAACACAGATGTCCCATGGGACGTATCTGCCTCTAAGACCTAGGAGAGATGATCCCAATTCCCCAACCTGCCTACTACCAATGGGGGGCTTCCAGCAAAGTCCTGGGCATCAAGTTTCTTGCTCCCATTCCATTATACTCTCCTCAGTTTTTAAATCTAACCCAGATGTGGAACACAGCTCCAGGCTCTCTCCTCCCCACCCCCTCACCATCCCTCAAGGTCATGTGTGTGGTCCAAGGGTACTGATGCCTTTGGGATATGGAGGAGATTTACATCATAAAAACACACCAGCACAAAACAGCCTACAGACAGCCTGGTTTGTTGCGGTTTTTTGTCCTTCAGACATTTCTGCCCATCCTCCTCTCCCCGTCCCCATCCCATCCCATCGAAACCCCCTAGCATCCTGCTCCTACCCTGAAGGGCTCCCACCACCTCTCTGTGGCCTTCTCCCAAGTCAGACCCAGGGCTCTCACTTGCCATATGTAAAGGCTCATTGAGTTATTTTTCTAAAGACACGTGGCTCTTTCCCAAAGGCCTCTGGGACCAGCTGGTAGAAGACAATCCATCTGTTTTGCTCTGCAATCTCCCCTCTGCCAGTGTTCGAGGGTGGTGACATCAGTAGGCTAACCCTCTCCTGGAACCTATGTTCGTTGTCATGACTGCCATCTTCCCAGAGCCCCGCACCAAACATGCCCTGGATAGACACCTAACGGGCTGATGACAGAAATCATTTTGTGATGCAAATTCAATAACCAGTCTTTCTAGAACAGTGGCACTCCTGTCACCACACCATTACAAATCATGGGCTGTTACTACCAATTTGGGGCACACTGAACAGATATGGGTTAGAATGCTAGTTCACTCATGGCCCAGTGTTTGACTTGGGCAAGATACTTCACCAACCTGACTCTCCATTTCGTGACCTTGAAAACAATAGTAATGATCACTCTTCCCAGAGCCAAATTCACTGTGAAACTACTGAAGCTAAACAGGTAGGCAACTCTCACTTCTAAATAAATATGTTTTTGAACCTAATTTTTGTGCTGGCAAATCTGTGTTCATTTTCTAAAATGGCTCCCTTTGGGAGCTGTATACAGTTTGCTGTATACAATTTGGGCACCACGAACCTGACTCCTGGTTGGTGTTGTGAAAATGTGAGATGAGTGTCAAGCTCACTCTGGAGGGCTCCAGGAACCGAAGGAAGTCTTGTGACTGGGGGCAGGTGGTGGCCAGGAGGTTGGAACATGTCTCACAAGCACCCCTCCCTCACTGACAGGCCCCACAAACTTGGGTAAATGGCCTGAATCCAGCTTCTCCCAGGCAGAGACTCCCCTATCTTTGTCTAGGGGTGTCAGGAAAGGAAACTCTGGACTCATGCAGGTGACTTGGTAGCATCCCACCAGCCTCTGTCAGCCCTTCCTTGCTCATGATGGTGGTTAAAGGTGGAGGGCGTGTTCCCCACTTTGACCAGGCCAGGGCCCCCACATCTTCCCTAACTCAGCAAAGGCCCTGTTGTAGCCACTCGAGACATGGCCCTATTGTCATTTATTCCTGCCTTCTGTTTCTTGACACAGAATCAGATTATGGATGAATCACCACTCTTTGTTCATGACATGCTGTTGTCATATGTCCACATCTGACCTCCTGTTGTTTCCTTAGTCTTTTTGTTTTACTTTGTAACGTAATAAGGACAGAAAAACCATCACTCAAAACCAAAGCCAGAACCCTGACAGAAACCTAGAGCTTACTCTGGGGGCCCCACCCTACCTATATTTTCCAACACCAAAGTCCAACCCCATCATACCACACCTGGTCCTTCTCACTACCTCAGTGCCTCCCCGGGGAAGCTGGCTGAGGCATGGCAGGGCAGGGCAGGGCTGGACCAGGTCCAGTCAGCCAGACCGGACAAGGCTCCCTTCTCATGGAGGATGGAGAATGGCTAGGGTTGTGCATCCAGAAATTTCTATTTGCCTCTGATGAACCCAAGAGTCCCCTCTCAGGACTGTTAATTGTGTCTGATTGTGTCTGACATCAAGTAGGGGCAATGGCTGGATGGAACAAGGCCCAGGAATTCTGTGTTCCCTGAAAAGTTGGCCATAGACATTAGTCTTCCTGTAAACGCAGGAGTTGCTCCCCTGTGACCTTGCTCTGAGAGAGCTCATGGCCAACAGCCCATGATGGTGACCCTAAGCCATCTGATCTAGCTGGAGGCTCAGCAAGCACAAGCCAGATGAGCCACATTCCCTCTAATCCTCCCCCTTTCCCTCTGTACCCCAATACATACTAATTCCTTTAGAATAAATCAAGATGGGAAGAAAGGCTCACCCAAGTAGAACTTACCTGCTTGAAAATTCCCTCAGATTTCTTCTATTTTGGAAAACCTTGTTTTCCCCTCCTTCAGTACTGCCTATTAAACGTCTTCTCTTGATAACAAAGAGGTTTCAGGGTTAATCTTCAACCCAAGGCAGATTTCCTACACAAAGGGCAAAAAGAAGCAGATCAGTATGGTTCATTTAACTGAGACTCTATAAAGTTTCTTTGTGCGGTCCATTTCGGTCTAGGCACAGAACAGTTCCATAGTGATGTGGCATATTGCTACAACCAGAGCAGGCTTGAGGTCAAAATACAAGAAGCACCACAAAATCAATAATTTCCTCTCCAAAGGGCCTTTTCCACATTGTTCTCAGGTGAGAAGTTTTTACCAGCACCAGTCTAAAAACAAGACAATTCCTCCCGAGACACAGCATGACTCACATGGGCAGTCAGATTAGGCAAGCATCAGAGGGCAAGGGCCATCTCAGGGTTCTGGGCAACCCTCATCTCAGCATCTACATCTACACAGACCGGTGCAGTAGCAGATAGCTACCAGGAGAACTGGGCTCCTGAACAGAGGGTCTAGAAACATGAACTCTGAGCAGTTGCAGCCAGAGAGAAAGAGACCCCTTTCCTATTCTAGTTGAAGCCCTCGTGGAAGGGGTGAGCCATCCAGGGCAGACTGGAGGGCAACAAGGAAGTGTGTGGGTACAAAGATCGATAGGGAATGAAAGAAGACACTGTCAGCTGGAAGGGGTTGAAACATTTCCCACAGCTCCATCGGGCTACGATTTCATCAGCCATTAGTGTGATGAGCCTGGAAGTGAATATGGGAGATACACTCTCTATTTGTCCTTGGTGCCTTCTTACTGAAGTTAATGATTCAACAGTTTATTCTGTAGCACGTGATCGACCACATCTTAATCAGAACTGTAACTTAATCGACTGTAACTTAATCAGAACTATCCTATACACAGATTTGCCTAATTGGAAAGCCCATTCCTTCCCTGGGCAGTGAAGTCTCCAGGACTGTGATGGGTCATCTGTGGGTGACACAAGAATGCAGATGACATGAGCACTGAGCGCCTTCCTGTTGGCTTTACCAGGGTATTGTTCTGGAGCTGGATGCTGCCAGGCATCTAGACAACCCACTATCACTGTGGCTCCTGCATGGCCGTGAGCGAAAGGGAGAAGTGGATTCTGAACTACAGATGACTTATTTTCCAGGTCAACTTTGGGAAGCTGGGACCATCTGCCTAGAGCAGAGGAGGGAGGCTGGCTGCAGGGAGGGGATCCGTGCCCCACCTGTAGAGGAATGTCCTGCAGAGAGCTGACAGTCTGTATTCGGGAGATGTTTATGGCACCTGCACAGGCGAATGCCCATTTGTATTTGCATTCAAGAAAAGGATAGTAACAGATGCTCAATTAAACACCTTGTGGCAGAGCAGCAGGCTCCTGTTGAGTAGGTAACCTCAGGTATATGAGCCTTATCAGTGCAGAAGGACAGCAATAGCAAACACAGAAAGGTGGGTGGTGAGGGCTCCCATGGCGGGGAAAGAAATAGGGTATTTTGCATTTTCATATGAACAGTCAACAAATGTGACGTGGACCTGTGAATAGGACATGACTGAAAAGCAAACTGGTTGACAGAACAACAATGTGGCGGATTTTGCAAAAGAATTTTTAAATTAATGCTTGCATTCGTCTCCTATTGCTGCTATAACAAATTACCCCAAGTGCAGAGGCTTTAACCAACACCAATTTATCTTAGTTTTGGAAGCCAGTTGTCTGAGATGGTTCTTAAAATGAAGGGGACAGCGGGGCTGCATTCCCTCTGGAGGCTAGAGGGGAGAATTTGTTTCCTTATGCTTTCCAGTTCCTAGAGATGGGCTTGTGGCCCTTTCCTCCATCTTCAAAGCCAGCAGGGTGCTATCTTCAAGTCTCAGTCTCTGTCTCTCTCTGTACACACACACACACACACACACACGTTTCCCACACTGCACCTCTGCATAACCCTTGCAATGACTCTTATAATCCCAACAGGCCCACCCAAATAATCCAATCTCTCCATCTTGAGATACTTACTTATTTCCTTCTGCAAAGTCTCTCTTAGCATGTGAGGTAACCTATTCCCAGGTTCCAGGGAATCAGAATGTGAACAACCGTGGGGGCTGAGGGCTTTATCTCTCTACCATGGTGATGTACATGAGGAGTCTTCAAAAAGAACTTATTTTGTAATAATTTAAGATTCACAGAAAAGTTGTCAAGGTAGTACAGACTAGTAAGTCTTTTAAAAACATTTTTTTCCATGTCTGTTTAGGTTGTACAAATGTTTTTGCATTGAAAAATAGTTGAAAACAAATGAGCCATCTGTGAAAGTGCTTCGTGTTCTTGGGAAAAGAAAATGCTGTTTCGTGCAAGGCGTTTGTGACTCCCCAGCTGCCTTCAGAGGAAAACTGCACCGTGTTCCTTGATGGGAGCGACCAGCTGCCTCCACCCCTGGGGACTTCCTGGGGCCCAGACCTCATGACTGTGACCGGCCCATGCAGACTGGTAAAGTTAAGATGACTTCTCTCTACCTATTGGGAAACACATTCCACTCAGAAAGTCCTTCTCTATGTCACCTCCTTCCTGTTTCCCTCAATTGTTGCCTTAGCTGCTTCTGGGCCTTTGCCACCTATAACTGGCTGGGCGGGTGGTACCCAGGATCCTTTGCTAGGCAGCTCTCCTGAGTCATCTGTGCCGGTATGGTGAGCTCGCCGTCCTCAGGGATACTTCCTGGGAGTCTTAGGGACACTGAGCTCCCTTCACCGGCTCCTGCTTAAGAATCGTCCCAGGCCATTTGTTCTGGAACAGAACTAACCCTGACGGTGATTTGAGGCTACAGAGAGGCATCATGGCTTACCCAGGTGTGCATCAAAATCACCTGCCGTGCTTGGCAAGAAATAACACCACGAGATGACTCTGGAATGGCTTGTTGCACAAGAAAGCAGGGAATTACTCAAACAGTTGAGAACATGTCCAAACGACACGGTTACCAGATTGAAGGCTATAAAACTGGGACAATCTGAGCATTGCAAGAGATAGTGGTAGTGATGACTTATCAGCCATTGAATGAAAAAGAAGCCACTAGTCCATTCTCATATAATTAGCTAAGCAAGTAGCTAAATAGGAGAAGGCTCTTGCTAATAATCTATATATCCCATGCCAGAGATACACCCGCTGACATGCTGCTTCCGTAGATCTAGAGTGGGGTCCAGCCCTTCCAGGCACAGCAGTTATAGAAGGACCTGAGTATCTGTCATGTCATTCGTTCCCTGGTCCTCTGGTGAAACCCAGCCTGTGTCCGGTGATATACAAGCTGGGATGCCAAAGGGTGAACGCTTCCTGGCCTCCTGGAGCTCACGGGGGAGGTGCCAGTTAGACATTTAAATAGCCCCCCACCCCCGGGAGGTGGGCTCTGGGGCCTGGGAGCCTGGAAGGATGAAGACCTTGCCAGGTGGCTGGGGAGAAAAGTGCATTCACGACGCAGGGAAAAGCCAAGGCATGGAGGAGGGCAGGGCATGAGGGTGATCTTATCACGCCAGCGGTGAGTGTGCTGCAGGCTTGCAATAGCCGAGAGAGGCGAGCCTGGTGAGCACGGACTCCGGAGCACACGCGCCCAGGAGGCCATGGCCTGGACATGTTCCTTCTACGGGGCCACGTAATCGCCACCACGGTCATGCTTTACACAGAAGGGAATGGCACGGCAAGACTAAGGGACTTTCCGAAGGTCACAGCACTGGTACTCTGGAGCACACGATTTTAACTCTTTGCTGGGCTTTCAGTCCTTGCTTCTGCGCTGACCAGCAGGCTTGGCCTCACCCAGGATCTTGGTACACATGCAGAGTCTCAAGAAACCCGCATTTCCACTTGATCCCCAGGGCAGTCATATGCACGTTGAAGTCTGAAAAGTGCCATCTGGGTAGGTCTCTCTGATGTTTGCTGGAAGCATGGACTGAGATGGGACAGTGGCTGGGGAGTTAGCAAGACCACGTGGAGGTCTGTCATGGTGCTCTCGTGAGGGGGGAGGGGGCCGGTGGCTAGAGTGGTCTTCTCCCCGCATGGGCTTTCTCTCCATCTTGACTCTAAGTTCCTTAGGAATGGCCTGTGGCACTGTCTTGGGCAGATCTAGCAGGGCCACGTCCATCCATTGTGGCTAACTCAGTGCTCTGTGGATGGATCACAGACTTCAGACCAGGAGCCATGAGATGGCAATTCTGACTCCTCTGTCGGAGCACTGACCTCATATCTGCAGGGATCTCTGTGCTCCCTCACCCCTGCTGGCATGTCCAGCCACGTCCTGGGTGCAGCCTCTTCCTGCTGCCTCATCACTCCAATGGCAGGTGTGAACCAAGTAGGTGATGCCGGCTGGCAGGCGGGAAGTGCGTGTGGGAGCCCACATCCTCGGGAGACAGGCCGTCCACTCCTGCAGATGGCTGGGACATCACTCGTTACTGGATAAAGGAAAACCCCATGGCCACTGTTCCTGTCCTCATTTGGGGAGGGGGAATTATCTATACCTATATCTATCTATCTATCTATCTATCTATCTATCTATCTATCTATCTATCTATCTACCTACCTACCTACCTACCTATCCCGAAGTAGCATTAACTATCACAGAATTGAGGATTTTCTGTTCTGGGGAGTTCAGTCCAACTAAGAAGTCTAGATATGAATTTATGGCAAGGGATGGGTGTGTTTTCTCTGAGTTTCTGCAATCATTGGCAACTTCCACATTATTAAGAATTCGGTCTTAACCCCCAGGTGACCTCGGGTCCGGGCTTCCATTCTTGGCTGTGGTGCCGTTGGCGCTTTTGTCCATCAGTGTGCCCAGATGGATGTTGCTCTGCATTTCTTTTCCCGAGTTAGGATTTAAACCCTGAAGCTTTGAGTGTGAAATAAAATGTATTTCCATTAAAGGCATTTCTATTGCCACAGGGGAAATACCACCAAGTCATTCTGAGATCCCCACGACTCAATCATAATTAATATTAATTACTAACACTTCCTGATGTTCCCTCCCTAAAAATTTCTGTTGTCATGAACTTGCCCCAAATTCCCTAGGAAATGGGAGGGACCTGGCTCTTTCCCTCTAGTGCCATTTTGTGTGTCTTTCCTCCCTTAAGTGAAGGGACTGTGTTTTTTAATCTCGGAATCCCACTGGCCAAGCAGTCAGTTCCATGAATGGACACTCAGGCTGGTTTCAACAGCAGACACCTGCATCTAGGAAAACAGTGGAATGAGCAGAGCATGCTCTGGGGTGGGGTGGCATGACTCCTGGCCCATCCACACACCCCTTCTATTATATGGACAGAACAGGAGCCAGTGGAAGGGAAGGAAATCACTGGAAATTAGGAGACAGACATGGTAGTTTTGGAGAGTAATGGATGGCCACGTTTCCCAGGAAGCCCCAGTCCTACCACACCACTGAGAAGGTGAGCATCTCCAATCAAGAATCAGGTGACATCTCAGGGGCAAGACTTGCTGAGGGGAGGGGAGGAGGGAGTGTGCTTGATGAGCCATGACTGTGGGGGGAGGGGTTAGCTGTGCCCTGGCCTGATTCATCCATATTCCCCAACCCCCTGCCTAGCCTTGACCCCTGGCCACGGGGCCAACTTGTCTGCCCCATCCTTTCCCTTCTTCCTGGCGTACCTCTTCTCAGTCGTCCAAGTCTATGAGCAACAGCAGTCTTTAGTCTCTGGTGCTCCTTTCTCTCTCAGCGACCCCATTAGATATCTAGCACCTTGGAGCCCAGAGAACCTATTCTTGACCTCTCTGTGGCTCATGCTCCTTATATGTAAATGGGATAAATTTTAACTGGAAGACTATGTTGAAGGCATTTTGATTAGTGCCTCAGAACATGACATAGCCAAGCCTGGAATTCTTGTTGTGTGATTATCCATTCCCTGCCTGCTCAGCGATGGCCACAGGCAAGGACAGGAAGGGCAGCAGGAACCTCCTGACTTCACGAAGAGCTCAGAGCCAGGGTGAGTGGGTGCAGGGAAATGATGTCTGGGCCTTCCCAGGTCAGGGTGACCTCTGCCTTTGGGGGAAAAAAACCTTTAATTGGGGGAGGATCCCAAAAAAAGCAGGCTCCAGAACAAGGGAAGTGGGATATAAGAGCCAAGGCGAATGTCCCCCAACCAAACTCCCTTCCACGGTGGAGTGGAAACAGGGTTCCCCACATGCTGGGGGCCCACAGAGAGCCATCCAGCCTCTCCATGCCTCACCTCAGATGGGAAAAAGGAGCATCCTTCTGTACTCTTCAAGGTCCCATGACAAAAATTAAAACAAACTGCGATATACAAAAACTTACTGCTTGGCACCTACTATTAGTGAAGAATTAAATCATTAGCTCCAGAATTAAAATGTAGTACCTGGTACACAGAGCAGATATTCCAGCACCTTCTGCAGAAATTGATCCCTTGCTCTGTGTCATAATAGTCAGCTGGGAAAGGAAAGGTTCAGTATGTTCCAGGGAGGTGAAGCAGGTGCCGGGAGCACTGTGAGTGATGAAGGAGACCCGTCACATGTGAGACATGGTGCAGGCTTCCCAACCCACCTGTCTTAGGGGCTTGGCCCCACTGTGGGACACTTGTCTCAGAAGGACAAGACAAAGTGTTCAGGCTGTAAGCCTTGCCAGGTGGGCAGGACATTTACCGTGTGAGCTGTGTCTGTGATGGCACAGGGTTTTAAAGAATCTGCCCAGACACTGTTTTGTTTTGCATGGTTTTGCAGTGATCTTCCCATGTTCTTTAGGGTCTGACATCCTCTCTGGGCACTGGAAAAGCTAGGAGGGTGCTCGGTTGTTAACAGTCTTTCTGAAGGGAGACTCCACAACACTTGGTAGTTGGCAGGTGGGCTCCCAGTAATCAGACACTTATTGCTGGAAACACAGAGCTGGGCCTCGAAGGCTCATTGGCGTCGGAGGAGACCCCTGAGTGACGCCATGACCGGCACTGAAGATCTTTAAGGATGTGTGGGCTTTATTGCAGTTCCGGATTTCAGAGAAGATTCCTGCACCAATAGCTTTCATGTCATCAGTTAAAAGGATGTGGGAGGAAGAGAAGAGGGATCCCATTTATGGAGTGCGCTATGGGCTAGATGCTGTAAATCTATTATCTGTATGCTTCCCTGGAACAGCTTGAGATAGGGCTTATCGTGTCCATTTCAGAGACAATGAAACTGAGGCTTACTCTGATGAAGTAAACTGGCCCGGTGTCCGAGGGCTTGCAGCCAGATCCATCAGACTCCAAAGCCCCTACCCTTTATACTACAATGCAATGGCTCCTGTACACAAGGGTCCCCCGTCAAGGGACCCTGCAGGGGTTGGCTCACAATCCACCATCATATGTGGGCAGGGCCTGTGGTAGACCACTTGTCCAACCCTACAAACTCTGTGCCTAGCCCTGGAGGGGGTCCAACTGATATGTCCAAGTGCCAACCCCCGGTACCTGTAAATGTGACCTTTTTTGGCAACAGGGTCTTGGCGGGGGTAACTAAGGATCTTGAAATGAGATTGTTCTGGATTTACAGTGAGCCCTTGATCTGATGACAGGTGTCCTTATAAGATCTGACACACAGAGACACAAGAAGCAGGCTGCATGAAGATGGTGTCAGAAGTGGGAGTGACATGGTTACAAGCCAGGGAATGCCAAACATTGCCAGCAGCTACCGGAACGTAAAGAAAGGCATGGGCAGATGTTCTCCCTCAGAGCCTCCAAGAGGAATCAACCCTGCTCACCTTGATTTCAGACTTGTAGTCTCCAGCACTGTGAGAGAATCAGTTTCTGTTGTTTTAAGCCATACAGGTTGTTGTAACTTGTGATGGCAGCCCCAGGCCACTGACACAGGCCTGATCTCTGTAGTAAGAGTTATATAGGCCATTTGTTATATAATGTGCATCCTGTATGTTCCAGGCGCTGAGCTTCTCACTCACTCTATAAGGTGGGTGCTATTATTATGATGTTCATTATCTGCAAAGAAACAGACACTTTGATAAGTCATCAGGTCCCAACTGATCTGGTGCCTAGGGTGTCAAACTCTGACCCAGGCAGTCAAGCCCCATATCCCACACCCTCAGACAGTGATGAGTCAGAGGGTGGGAGGTGGTGGTGGTGGTGGGTAATGCCCACCCAGGACACAGAGGGCTTGGAGGCTCAGCCCTGGTCTGAAGGTGTGTATAGGCTCACAGTGGGTCTCAGAGCTGCACAAGACCCTGGCAGCATCTGAGCTTCCTCTCTGTCACCTCCCCACTTAGTAGACCAAGGAGGTGCAGTACTTTCCCTAAGGAACATACCTGGCAGTCAGCAAGAGAGCCCAGTACTTCTGGCTCCTCTTTCCTTATGTCTTGGAAATGCCCAGGGAGCGGGGCTTCCTCCTCTCCCACAGCTGAAAGGACTCCAGGCCAAGGTGCCACTCCTGTCCTTCCCGGCCAGGTTCATCTGGAGAGGATTTATACGAGCAGAAAAGCCGTTAAATATAAGCTACAAGTCCACCATCCTGTAGTGATTCCCAAATCCCAAAGGCTCAGAAAACCCAAAGTTTGGCAGTTTTAACTTGGTAGCAAAAACCTAACATAAATTCATATGCAACTTTTTATAATCTATATCTATCCCCCTCGGTATGAATATTTCACTGCAGAAATACTAGCGTGATTCATTTCAGGGGGCTTTCCCCAGATGCCACCTCATGTTATGTAATATATGACATCACTATAATTCCTTTATAAAACCCAAATTTTAATTTCTGATTTTTGAAACACATCTGTCCAAATAACTGCAGGTTAGAGATTGGGGTCCTCTTCTGTTTTCTCCAGGCCTGCCCTCTGCCTGAGAAGGATTAGATGAGTGAGGGATAGCCAGCAAACCCAGGCTCCTACTTCTAATGGAGGGGGTGAGCGTGGAGATGTTTAATGCTTGAAAAAGGTTTAATTTGAATTTTAGTTAGCATTAAGGAAGAAAAGTAGAATTTTTCGAGTTAGGTAAGCCTGGGTGCAAACTGAAGGTTAATAGTTCATAACTCTTTGCACCCAAGCAATAACATTTGTAAAACATCTATAAAATAGGAACAATTGTGCCTATTATGCAGGACGGTGTGGGTAGGAGTATTAAATGAGCATGTGGGAGGAAATCACACTAACTCCATAAACAGACACCCTCCCCCCCACCTACTTTATGAAATTCCTCCCCCAAAGCTGGCCAAACTGCAAATTCTCAGAAAGAAAACCATATTCTTTCCAATTCTTAGCCACAGATATTTGACACTTGGAACCAACGGATTAGTCTGACAGCGGCCTAATCAGGCTTTCCATTTGCCAACCGCCTCTCACTAAATTACCCTAGGACCTGAAGGGCTCTCCCAGCCTCAGGGGCTCCCCTCAGCTCATCTGGGGGCAGAGAACAAGGGCAGCGGAGGCCACCCCAAGACTTGCAGCTGATCATTCTGTTCCACTATTTTTAAGATTTTATTTATTTATTTGACAGAGAGAGAGACCCCACAAGTAGGCAGGGAGGCAGGCAGAGTGAGAGGAGAAAGCAGGCTCCCCGCTGAGCAGGGAGCCCAATGTGGGGCTTGATCCCAGGACCCTGAGATCACGACCTGAACCGAAGGCAGAGGCTTTAACCCATTGAACCACCCAGGCGCCCCTATTCTGTTTCACTATTAAAGGAGGTACCTGTTTTTAATGTCTTTTCACCACGTTTGAGTCCCCAGGAGACTCTGGAGGAATCAATTTCTATAGGGCGCTGGGTAGGGAGTATGAAATTAAAAGATCCTTCAGATTTGCAGCGTGAGATTTCACAGGAGCCTCTCTCCTGACACAGAAAGAGGGTCTAGGAAATGATGCTGGAGGGAGCAAAAGATCTAGAATATACATTTTGTTTTGTCCAATCAGTTTTTTTTACTTGAAAATGTAAGTAAGGGTCTTTTCCTTGATTTATAGTATTGTCATTAAACCAATGGCCTCATCCAGCTAATCAATAGAAAAATATTTGGGGTCTTTAATTGTGCAAAGGCTGGCAGGAGGTGCGGCTGATTGGACCCCTCCATGCTCAGGCCCCTGCCCCTGTCTGATGACCCACTGAGCTTCACACTTTCTATGGGATTTTGGACCTGACCTTGAGGACACTTGGTCTGAGAGAAGGGAGATTACATTTATGGTTTATCCTGAAGGATCCCTGCTGCCTACAAGTCTTAAAGTGGTTTGGGGACCAGGACAAACTATTGTTATTCCCCTGGTTTCAAATGGGGGAGGGGAACCTTCCTGATGCTTCTCTATCTTCACGAGGTAATGCTGCAGCTAACTTATAGGTCAGTCGGGTTTGGACAAGGATGGAAGGAAAAAGAACACTCTTACAGGCCAGCAGTGCACCTTCTCCCCCTCACACCTGACGGTAACAGGTGTTGATGTTTAGAGTCTCTGGCCCTGTAAGAGTGGGCTAGAATCTCCTGGGGGGCCCAGAGGATCAGAGGGAGAGGGTTGTGCCATTTGGGCAGAAATCTACTTAGAACAATGACTTTGGGATGATCTTCTCTCCCCTGAGAATCACTGAGCATTGGGACAGCTCATTCATTTAATTCCTTCACACCCTCATTCATTCAGCCACTTCTCCGTGGCCCACAACACACATGCAGCTCCCTTCACCTCCACAGCTTTGCACATGCTGCCCAAAAGGGCTCTTGTTCACACTTGAAAACCCAGACTCAAAGGTCACCCTTTCTGTCCAATGTTTTCTGCTTCTCTCTCTCTCTCTCTCTCACCTCTGAATGCCCTTAACGCAGCAGGTCTCTATGAGGTTGATTATTCTGAATCTAAAAATCAATCCGTTTTTCTGCCCTTGTAGTCATACAGCCTGTGAACTCCTGGGGGGAATGGATCCCTCTGTCTTATTGGCCTTTATAAGCCCAACCCCTAATCAGAGCCCAGCATATCGAAGGTGCTCAATAAATATTTGTTGAGTGACTTAATGAAGGCCTTTTCCAGAGGAAACAGCATCTAAGTGTGACCAGTTAAAGTGGTACGTGTAGGGTTGGGGAGGCAGGACTGGCCACTCATTTGCACAAGTGCTCCTGGGACTTCGTTAATTAGGTGCCAGAAGGCACGCAGGGAGGGCACTGTGGTGCCCTGCCAAATTCCCTCAGCCCCTCCTACTGCTCTGCCCACCTCACTCCTGAACTTTGCTCTCAGGGCTCATCCCTGGGATCCTTTCCAGAGAACTGCCCCTGGGCTCCTGGAGTTGGTTGGGCAGCAGGCAGAGTTCTGGGAGCACCTGGGTATCCCCTCCAGGGTGACCGCCAGCACCTGACCAGTGTGGGTGTGAATGCGAGGCGCCCTTGCCTCAAGGGAAAATTCCAGGATTCAACTCATATTCCAGAACTTTCTGCAGGAGCAGGATCAGGTTGGGGCTGGGACTTTGCCTGAAACTGCGTCTTTGCCAGCTTCCTCCCTCGTCCCAATCCTGTCCCTCTCCCCCTTCTCATCTCCCCCACCAGCACTCCCTTAACAAATAAGGCTCTGCTGCCGGGGTGGGGCCTTCCTGTGCCTCAGCTTCCCCATTTGTAAAATGGAGACTGGAAGAGTATCTATTTTGACCGTGAGGATTAAATTAAGTAAGCCTTATAAAACCCAACACAGAGCATGACACTTAGCAAGCACTTTAGTCACCGAACTCTTACATGTAGCTAGCAAACCGGGCCCCCAAAATCAAGGCTGCATTTTCCACTCCCCATCCTGTGCAGCTTCATGTAGCTGAGTAACTAAGTTCAGGCCAATTGGATTCGAGCAGAGGAGCTTAGTGCAGCTTGCAGGTAATGCCCCTTGAAGGTGAGGGCAAGGCTCCACTCCTGCAGGGTAGAATGTGGGGGTGACGATGGGAAATGGGGTAACAATGAGGTAGGAACAGTGCTCAGAGCAAAGGGGCCCTGGGGCCTGGACACCCCTCCTCAGACAGTTACATGAGAGAGAAATTTCTAACTGATATATGACACTGTATTGGCAGAGGGACCTCTTCATAACAGAGACCGAAGCTCTGCCTTACCTTCTACCGACTCCCGGTGGAATGATGACTTCAGGAGAAAACTCAGAATGTCTCCAGAAACAGCCAACTCCACCACGGAAAAAAAGAGACCCCTGCGTATGTACAGGATTTCTTTCCTCTCCCTCACTTGGTCTCTCTCTCTCTTTTTGCATGAAAATGGGATAAGAATAGGAAGGTATATATTACAAGAGGGAGAACTAAGGAACAATAACTCTAACGAGAAGGTAACTTGAAGGGCTCGCTCGAGCTGGGGAAAATAAAATGAAAGTGGGCAGCAGTGGATAGACCCTGCCCCAGAAAATAATTGTTCATAAGTCCCAATTCTAGAACACATCTATGCTGCCCTTTCGCTCACTTCCAAAGCTCACCAACAGAAGTGGAATGAGTCTATCACATTCCTCCCACGGAGCCTGTCTCTGATGCAATGGTACTTGGAGACCCTCTTGCCAATGCTGCAACACTTTGTAATTTTGTACAAAAGTCATGCAGTGATTGCTGCAATTTGTCCAAAAGGGAAAATAGACTCCAAAGAGATGAGTTTATTTAATTAGTGAATCGACACAATTACTGTGTTCACGGGGTTTAGTTGGTCACTGCTACTGCCCAGGGGCACACTGGTGTCCTGAGGCATGGAACAGGGACGCTCTTCTTATTTATAAGGGCCTGAGGAACAAGCAAGAAGGCATTGAGGAGGAAAGATGACTTTCTGGTCTGGTTCACCCTCTGGGGCCAAGCCTCTCAACTTTGGCACTGCTGACATTTTTGATTGGGTAATTCTTTGTTGGAGGGGGCTGTCCCGGGCCTGGAATTAGAGCAGCACCCCAGGCTTCCGCCAAGGAGATGCCAGGAACACTACCATCTTCCCAGGTATGAAGGCTAAAAATGTCTCCAGATAGTACCACATGTCCACTGGGGTGTATGTGCAAACTCAGCCCTCGTTAAGGACCACTGCTCTAGGGTCTGGCCGGGGAGGAGCCAGTGGAAGTTGTAATTTTGTTTTTGGTTTTGTTTGCCCTAAAAACATCAGCAAATAGTTAGAACTGGGGAACGTATGATCTGTGATGGGCCCAACTGATACAAGGGTAGCAACCAATCTCTGATATCAATAGAAACCAAAAAATTGAATATCACCAAGAGACCACTTTGATGGCTGCAAGCAAAGGCAGTGAACATGCTGATAAAGGCAAAGAGCAGAGGAAGAAGAGCAGATGCCCAATAGTACCTGCTTTAAGTCAGTAATGGTTGTGTCATTCTTTTCTGCCAGTGATTGGTCTATGGATGCCATATGATCCCAGGGAAGATATTCTTCACTGATAACAGGTAGCTGAGGAGAAGGATCCCTGCTCTTCTGTTCCCATCCCATCCTATGCTGGGATGGAATGTTTGGAGCTGCAGCAGCCATTTTGCAACCATGAGACAACCACCAGAGGTCAATATCTATTGAAAACATATGGAAAGAATCCAAATTCTTGATGATATTGCTGAGTCAATGAACCAACTTTAGGATTACCTACCTTTAGGATTCTAGTTAAGTAGACAGTAGATGTCCCTATGACTTAAGCCAGGGTTAGCTGGGTTTTCTGTCATTTACAACCAAAGACATTACTAATCAATGGAAATGTTTTCAACTAAAACTAGAACACCCAACAAAAACAAAAACAAAACAAAACTCATAAAGGGAGAAGGCATTCTCTCACCTAACAGGAAATCCTGAAGTAGGAAGTTGGTTTGGTGGTTGTGTAGTGTCAGAGTTTTGGGCTGACTTATATATGATTCTCCTGGTCTTTCCCTCATGGTCACAATATTGCTGCCACAGCTCCAAATGTCATGTCCACATGCAAACCGTGTTTAAGACAAGAAAGAGGAAAGTTTTCTTTGCCTATTCTGCTCTTTTTATCAGGAGAAAAAAAAAATTCCCCTCAAGCTCCTTGAAAATCATCCCATGGTCTTATTGACCAAAACTGGACCACATACCAAGACTGTCTGGGAGAGTGAGCACTTGCCATTCTAAGTCCCTGTCTTGGGGGGTGGGTTCTTCCAGAGAGGGCTCTTCCAGAGAAGGATTGTTGGGTCAGTAGACAACAGTTTCTGCCACAAAATAATTGCTCGTATCATATACCCTATGATCAGAATATATTTCCCTATTGTGACTATTGTTCCACTCCATCCCTAACTGTCCTCAGAGCACATTAGCCCAGCTTCCAAATTCCAGCAGGAGAGAGAACTAGAGTCAACCCATTCAGTTCTGGTGGTCTTTCTCCCTGACCTGTGGCATCGCTGTTGAAGACTATTCCCCAGCTCTGTCCACCCCTGCTGAGCAGCCCCTTTGCAGGCTGGGAAGCCTCTGCAGGGTGCACTGATTCTCTTAGGAAAGATAATCACACACCCTCGGCACTAAGCGGACCAAGGGTGCTCTCGCCTCTGTTCCCCAAATGTCAGCTCCACATGTTCGACCTCTTTCCAGGGCTAAAGCTGGTTGCTGGATGCCCATGTCTCCTTCCTCTAAATGAACTCTCCTCTCTCCCAGGACACTGCCTGCTGCAGAAGGCCATCTGCTGTGACTTCCAGGGCCCCGACACCCTTCCCAGAGGCCACACTCATACGTCCGAGACTAGCCCATCACCTATTTTGCTGAAGAAAAGAATATAATAAAACAAGTTGAACCTCTGATATAGCCCACTGGTACACGAACACATTTGGCTCCAGAATTTAATCCTGGTTAGAGGTGGCCTATCTACAAAAGCACCTGCTACATCAATCACAGCTTCCCCCCTCCCCACCCTATAGATTTCCTGTAGGTCTGGCCCCCATCTTCCTGCCTTCCCTGACTTTTCTTCTCTGCCCTGAAGATCCATTCAAGACTGGCCCTTATGAAAAATGAGGCCTTGGGTGTGCTCTCACTCCCCTGCTGGGACATCTGGAAGCTCGTGTTTGTTTTCGGGAGATGGCTGCCTGATCGCTTTTGCATTGACAATGGGGAGCAATTTGGCATCATACATAATCCTGGATTACTGACTTGGTTAATATTTCATGAAGTCTATTAGTCATTTACATTTATAGAAACATGGATCATAAAAAATTAAAACTTTAATTGCTTTGGGTTTCCCTTTTTTTTAAAATTTTTTATGGTTGAGAATTTTTCTCTTAGCTGTCTTCAAATTTTGGGACCCAAATTACTCAAGAGAGTCAGGGAATTTGGAGATACAGTTTGGGGACAGGGTGATAGATGGCAAGACACAGAGGTTTATGAAACAGTGACTATCATTCCTCAGCTCAGTGGTGAGGCACTGGATTAAAGGAATGACCTAACGTGTCATTTTTCTCTCAGCGAGGATAACTTTATACCCGGAAAGAAAGGTCGAATCTGCCATTGTGGAATTTTGGCCATGAGGAGAGCCCGACACTAGAGATCATGGAAAACGACCCTCCGATAATGCAGCCCCAGGCACTGGCTTCTGGGGCAATGCCTCCTTGGGATCTTCTGCATTAATTAGGCCTTTCAGATGTGTTTAGGCCATAGGCGTCAAACACACAAGACATGGTGTAGCAGGACAGGTTCGCCCAGCCCTGGAGGGTCACCTGGGGGGCCAACCTCTGTAGCTGGTCTCCCAGGGCCAACAGATTTAGGGCTTGGTCAACACGGCTGCTGACCCAAGAAGGACTATTCTGCACTTCTATTGTGTAACTGTTTCTCTTCATTTTGGGGGGGTTTTGCTTGTATTTGACTTGGCGATTTCAAACAAATTAACTTGAGTCTCTTGGCTTGGTCTCCCTGGAGGTGAAGAGCTGTCATGTGAGATTGGCGATTGTGAGGATTCTACACAAGGTAGAAGAGGTACCTTCTACCCTAGTGGAAAGGCCTGGAAATCAGCCTCAAAGGATAAGTGACAGGAAGCAACATTGTATGAAGCTGAAGGCATGTGTTTGGGTACGTGGCCCAGAGATGTGTGACCTTCCATTCAAGTAGAACAACGTTTCCAGGGACAATCACCGAATCTCTAAACTAATTGCTAATCAGGCCAAAGCGCAGCATTCTCTCCTTGAATTACAGCTGTGATATAATAGACTTTTAGATGAAAATAATTGTTTTATGTCACTTCACTTTAAACCATTTCACCATGAAAATGACTTCCTTGAAAAGAGAACATTTCTTCTTAACCTCTAAATCAAGCAAAGCTTTACCAAACCACGGTGACAGCAAAATAACACTTTTAACTGTGTAATATATAAGACTCATGGTTATCACAGATTTCTGACACCAGCCATCCAGCGCTGTGGAAGTTTCTATGAGGATAGTACAGCCTATGGAGCACAAGTGAACCAGACATTTTGTGTCAAGGATTAATGTCTTTTTAAGCCTCCTCAGATTTGCATGAACATACTTAAACTGTTTTCCTATGATGTCAGTTTTTAGTACTCCATAAAACTCAAAAACATAGACAATGCCTATTACAGACAGCTTACTTTAGTGTGCCACCATAAAAAAATACTATTACTGACTTTAATGACATCTTGGACGTCTTTTCATTATATAGCACAACATCTGACAAAGAGAGGGAAGCAGGACTTCAGAACATTAGCATTTGACTTCTCGGTTAGTTCAACTGATTTCATCAGCTGAATTTCCTGAGGTATATGAGGCAAGTCGATCCTTCAGATGGGCTATGGGCAGGAACTTGCTGGTGCTGTGATGAAATGAACCTGGCAAAGTTCTCCATTGTGAAAATGAAGAAAACAAGGCTGTTATTAGTCTCTTATTTTAGATTATTAAATAACTGAATTTTGTTACTGCCCTGCAGCATACTATTATACTGAATTTTGCTACCGTGATGCAGATGAGTCTCTGAAGCATTTTTTTTCTAAAACATTTATGGAACCAGAGACCAAAGACAGTCTCTGCCACACATGGTGACTTACAGCTGCGAGCTACTCTGCGCTCCTGAAAGACCCTTGTACATGAACAACGCACTCCCATCATCCACTGCAATGCTGTGTTTTGCAAATAAAGGCAAATCGTCTGCTTTGTACCATCGCCTGGTCCTAGTGATGGTGACACAAGAACATTATCAAGAGAAATGAGGAAACACAAAGACAGTACTTGCAAAACAGAATCAAGATAGCTGTCCCCTTACGTGCTCTCAGGCCATTAGTGCACACGGACAACACGCTGCTTTAGTAGGAAGTGCAGAGCCCTCAAGTCCAAGATAATTTAGTAAACAGCACTAACCAAACTGGCCACAGTAGTGAGTTTCAACAGCTGCACAAAATCAAAGGACGTGGATATGTTCAACGTACATCCTCTTTTTGCTTTTCTCTTAATGCTCACAGTACCTGGGCTCGGATTGACAAGAGGGCAAACAGAACCTCATCTGTCTCTTCTGGTGAAGTTTCAGCCCTGACAGGATTCCCAGGACAAACCCCCAGGGCTTCCAATGAGAGCGAGCCCTTTAGAAGAGTAACTCTGTCTTCACTGTTATTTGGAAATACTAGGTGGAGGATTAAGGCTGACAATTCACAAATCCACACAACCGTATTCACATGGAGAAGACAAGATGGAACTAGATCAACGAGTCCTTCCGTAAGTGCTTGTTAGCAGAATGCCAAAAACAATTACAAAGAAGGAAAAATGATTTTACAACTTGAGTCAGAGAAGTTTCCTTGTTGAGTTTCTGCCGTGTGGACTCACAGACGTAGTTATGTTTCCCTACTATCTCTGAACCTTGTATGAGAATTTCCAGCAGTTCTTTTCTTCGGTATCAGTGCTGGCACTGCCAAGCTGTTCACTTGGAAGATCACAAAATCACACAGGAACGTGCAGAAGTTCACTCAGAAACATATTCACAGTGCATCTGTCACGCAAACAGCAAGAGAACGTCAGCATCTGCCAAAAAAGGAAAACAACAACAAGAAAGCCCACTTACTTCCGCGAATCTTCTTGGACTTGATGTCTCCATGGCTGCCAAAGAGTAAAGTCGAAAAGGTCAAAAAACAAAACAAAACAAAACAAAAACAAAAACGAAAACAAAAACAAAAAAACAAAAAACCCCTCTCTTTTATCAGGTGAGGAGGGGATATCTCAGAGAGGAAGAGGGCTGGCCGAACTGTCTGCAGGAAATGAGCTCGCAACCAGGACTAGAACTGTGCTCCCCAACCCTGGCTTCCAAATCTTCCCAGGTTGTCACTCGGTGCCCCCACCTTCAGCCATCGAAGGCCCAGGAGGTTCAGTTGTGGGTGGAACGGACTTTGTCCCCACATTTGTGGTGCTTCCTAACAGATGAGACCACCATCCACTTTTTAGATTCCCATGACGTGTGATTACAGATTGTGATGTGTTCTGAGAGGAAAGAGCAGAGACCTGTCGCAGTCTTCAGGCAGACAGCGCTGACTTCCATGAGCAGGGGACACCCGAGCAGAGACGTGAGGCTGGACGGGACAGCTCTGCGGTCAGAGCGAATTCGGCTCAGTGAGGGACTGAGAGAGTAACGGGGACACTGACCACCCAAGGCTGAAGGAACAGGGAGGTGGCATTCTTCGAGCACTCCCGAAATCACCCTGTCCCCATCTGCATCTCAGACAGCTGTTTGCAAGCCGACCTGTCCGTCCGAATCATATCGGGAACTTAAAAAAAACCTTTCTGCCCCTACCCAACTCCGTGGTTTAGCAGGACTGGGGTAGAACACAGGAGTTCATATATATCATAATTTATTAATTTAATCTCCGTTTATTCTGCTGTGCAATGAGGTGTGGGAACTTCTGGCTGAGGACATTTGAGGAAAGCAAAAACCATTGAGGTTAAGTGATGAGCTGCCTTTGATTTCCGCCTCAGATCCTCATTGTGCTCGTTTGTCAGCAGGGATAGAAGTACCTGCTTTGTGGGGTCGGAGCAGGGTTGCACCAGGTGATATCTGCAAAGAACCAGCTTGGGCCTCGGTACCTTGGTACATGCTCAATACATAGTGACTGTAATTAAATCCAGGCCCCTGGTTCCAGGGGGCTATTTTTAGAAAGAAGGATTATATTTATCACTCTGCAAAGTGTCCAATTGTTTTTGGGAAATTCTGAGTTGCATGCCTCCCAAACCCAGAACAATTCCTGTCCCTTCCACTCTCCACTCCTTCTCCCCCGCCCCCACTGAGAGCAGGAGATTTAGGGTCAAGGCCGGCTTAATTCTCTACCCCACCCCCGCTCTATTCCCAGCTAGCCATATGGGTGAATAATCTTTTCCCTAAAAATAGACAACAGGCACAGGCTCCATCCAGATTGGATTTCACCTCTTGTTTTTAAGGCTGTCAATCTGGCAACCAGTACTGAGGCTAAATCATCTTCTTAAAAATCTTAAATGATGAGAGGAAAGCCTCAGGGGTATGAATTCTTGGCCAAGGAACGGTTATGTGGCAAAATCTCCAGATCTGAAAAGTTGAGCAAGAGATTTGAACCGCAACTATTTATTCTTGCAAAATCAGCCTAGACTCCTGGACAGTTTCAGCGGGAAGGCGACGCCAAGACCAGGTCCCACAGTGACGACTGGAGGGCCACAAAAGTGGGAGCCCCGAGTCTACTTCTAGATATTATCAAAATGACTTTAGATCTAACGTCCAGCACTGTCATTCTCACAGAAGAGAACAAAACAGAGTACAAATTACAAGGGAGATGGGGAAGGTGTGAGGGATGGAGAGAGGGAGGGGAAAGTCAACATGGAAAATGGGAATATCTGGGGTTGAGGTTTGCTTTTCCCTGCTCTCCCTGGACCACTGCTCTACCTTCCCCCATGCTAGTTAGGCTCTCTGTTGATGATCCAGACCTCTCTGCACTGGGCCCTCTTCTAGGTCAACTTCACCCCTCCTAGATCCCTTCCTTTATTCTCTCAAACACAAATGGCCTAGGACTTGTCTTTACTGAAGTGCTAGAGTGGCCCAAGAAGATTACAGTGCAGAACAGGAGAACGTACAAGAGGTTTGGCATATTCCAGCCGGTGCCGCTAGAGATTATGTGAAAACGTGTAGGATTCTGACCCCTTGCCAAAATTTGTGTTCTTGTGGGTGCATTTCCTCGTTTTTGCATTCACTTCTTCATTACCAACAGTTATTTCTGGCTGTTCTCCCAGCCGGTAATGACCCACCTCCCCCACCTAACCTCCTTTTCTATCCCCCCCACCCAGGGGCTCGTCTCCACTCAGCCCGTCCTCCTCTCACTCCCCTTCTAGTGACTAACTTCTTCCAAGTCCAGTGGCTTAAGAAACAGGCTGGCCCTCAGCTTTGGATGACAGAGCATGCTTTTTAGTCGAGCAATGTGCCTGCAACAGGGGTGTGACGAGAAGGGCTTCCTAAATGCGTGGGGTTGTCTCTGTCGCGGCCCCAGTGTCCAGGCAGCACAGGGAAAGATGAAAACGTCTGAATAGGAGAGTAATACAACATAAGCGATGTTTTAGGAAGATTTAAATGCAATTAGAGATGAGCAATTTTGGAAAGTTATTGAGGAATTCTTTTGAGCAGTAAATACTTTTTATTTAAATAAAATTTTAAGTCACTTATCAATAAATTCATACTTCATCAATTTGTTTTATGAATAGCAGGTAGATGTCAGCTTATTTAATTATGAATTATTCGTGGTTTGAGATTTCTTCAAACTTTCCCAAAACTTATCATTCCTTAAGGACACTCAATGTGCCAAACATTTGCTGAACACTTGCCACATATTCTCGTTTTCAGTTAAGAAAATTAATATAGGTCCAAAATGGTCAAGTCACCTGCCAAAGTCCACACAATGAGAAAATGGCCAGGCTGGGATTCTAATTCTTACTGACTGACACCAGTAACTGGGACTAGGTTGTGGTTACCTGAAAATGCAATTCTGGGGTGAGTCTTGATTTGGTGTTGGGGGAATGCGCAGCCAATGGAAGGTTGGTAAGGTCTTCGTTGCCTTCAGAGGGAAGTTGGCATGCATACCTCAATGAATTAAGCACTGCAGCCAGTTCAAACCCAAACAGCACATCCAATATGGCTCCCAGGCTAACTAGAAGCTTGCTTTAGATGTATCTGAAAGACGGAGCATTGGCTCAAGTAGTTGGAGTGGCATGGAGCTCTGAGCATCCAAGAGCCCTGGGAAAAGTCAAAGCCCTGCTCTGTGGTAGTGGATGATAATCCTGTAGTCTCCACAGCTGGCTCTAGGTAGCCAGACCCGTGTAAACGTCCACCTGTAGCTCAGACTCGTGAACAGGGCCTCGCTCATCATTCAGAGGTGCTCCTGGGATGGCAGACGTGGCCTGTGGGCACCTAACCAGAATCCAGGCCCCAGCGGTCCCTCCAGCTCACAGCCCACCCTCTCTGTTTTACACACATCACTCTGGCGCAAAGTTCAGCCCCTTTGCCAGTCTCTACCTTACAAAATTAAAATTTCACCCACACCAAACATGGCCTGAAATCAGCCAGTGTAATAAATATAAAAGCATGGTGGGAAATTATGGAAGCAACCCAAGTGTCCAATAGAGGAGTGGGAACACACAAACAATGCGATATTATTCAGCTACCAAAAAGAATGAAATCTTGCCATTTGCAACAACACAGATGGCTCTAAAGGTTAGAATGCTGGGGCACCTGGGAGACTCAGTCGGTTAAATGTCCAACTCTTGATGTAGGCTCAGGTCGTGATCTCAGGATTATGAGATCAAGCCCTGCATTGGGCTCCACGCTCATCAGGGAGTCTGCTTGAAGATTCTCTCTCCCTCTGCCCCTCCCCCCACTCGTGCTCTCTCTAAATAAATAAGATCTTTTAAAAAAGGGTATAATGTTAAGTGAAATAAGTCAGAGAAAGACAAATACCATATGATTTCACTCACATGTGAAATTTAAGAAACAAACAAAGAAAAGAGACAGACCAAAAAAAAAAAAAAAGACTCTTTACATAGAGAACTGGTTGTTATCACTGGGGAGGCAGGTGGGGGATGGGTGAAATAGGTGAAGGGAATCAAGAGGGCACTTATTGTAGTGAGCACTGAGTAACGTAGAGAATTGTTGAATCACTATATTGTACACTTGAAGCTAATATAACACAGCGTGTTAAATATACTGGAATAAAAAAAAAAGGTGTAGTGGCAGGAACCAACTCCACACACAACTTCCCTCACTGTCCTCCCCTGTCCCTCTCAGGAGCAACACAAACCTCCCTTGTCCCTTCTACTTCAGTGCTTGACTATGTCTTTGGGGCCTTCCTCTCCTTCCCAAGAGATGTATCAAGCAATTTCTCCCCAAATAATCTGGTATTCTCTCCAAGATGGCAAAGCCTGAGGAATAAAATCTCTCCATCTCACTGTGTAATTGAGGCTGGGATATTTGACAGGGGAAAGGTATTTTACAGCCCTGAGATTTGACTGGTTTCATATAAAAGCTGAGAGGTAGAAAGTTTATCCACAAAGAGGCTGAGAAATTCATGTTTGAGGCCACTATGTCAATAACAGGAGCTTGTAACAGTGACCTGTTTCTGCGTACCACACTCTTCATCAGACTGCATTTTATTCAAGTTGCACTGCAGTCTAGGATAAAGGCCTAATTTCTTAACATGAAATCCAGGGATGCCAGAATATTCTCTTATTTGAACACAGAGGTCATTTTTCTCACTGCTTCCTGTTTTGCATGTGTTCATCTTTGACGGTCTAGATTCTGCTAAGGAATTAGAGCTCTTGTGTCAGAAGTCCTTCCAGACTGCTGTTTATTGTTCTCTTTTCAATCCAAAGTTTTAAAGTGCTACTTGTCAGTGGTGGGACTGGGGCCACACAGGAAGCAGTCTGTCATTTCTGAGTTCCCAGTGCTGGTGGAGTCACTGATAGTCAACCAGTCATCCAGGACCGCCTCACCCCTCCTCTTGCCCTCTCCTAGCTTTCCACACTTTATCAACTTTTCCTTTCAAACCAATTAAAGGCAAACAAAATTTTTTTACCACAACAAAAACAAAGGTCACTTCCAACACCCAAACTATTTCAAGGATTTAGAGATTCCACATAAGTGGAAAATGCATTTGACACAGGAATTGAGCAGAACATTGGGGCATTTTTTAAAAGGATTTATGTATTTTATTTGAGGTCGGGGAGGGGCAGAGAGAGAGGGAGAGAGAGTCTCAAGCAGACTCCTCTCTGAGCACAGAACCTGATGTGGGACACCATCTCATAACCCTGAGATCACGACCTGAGCTGAAACCAAGAGTTGGGCGCTTAACCAACTGTGCCACCCAAGTGTCCCTCATTAAGCCATTTATAACAAAATACAGGACAATCGGTTTGTTGCTAAAAGCAGCTTTCCATTTATCTCTCAAAGGAAAAATTATAACAATAGCTAGTATTTATTAAGTGATTTGGATATGCACATGAATTACTTCATGTAACCCTATGAGTTCGGATTGTTATTATCTCTACTTTACAGATAAGAAAACTGAGGTTTGGAGACAAAAGTGACTTGCCTCAAGGTTGCCTGGCTAGGACACTTTTAGGGCTAGAGTTCCCACCCCAGGGGTCTGGCTCCAGCCCTTGCCTTTGAGCACAGCCCTGCAGTGACTGTGGAGAGGGGGTCCAAGGTACTGGCCTTCTCATAAAGACAGAGTAGAGGAAACTCCTTTTTCAGAATTCAGTTACTTTATTGAAAGAAGCAGAATTTCCTTCTCCATCTTTTGGCAGTGCTTGGTCTCTGCAGGTGTAGCCACTGCTTCCCCTGGTGAGTGCCCTTACTTTCAACCCAAGGTATTTGTAATATAAAGACCATGTCTGTATTTTGGTGTCTGCTATACACAATAAAAGCTTAATTCTATTAACCCACACCCTTTGTCCTTTCTGGACCTCAGTGTTCCAACCCGTAAAATGGACACAATAATAACTTCCTGTAGGCTCATGATAAATTATAAACGAGATTGCACACGTAAAGCATAGCCCCCAAAATACTTGGCCTTTAATAATTCTGGTCCCCCCTTGCTTTTTCTTCCCTAGATTTAGAGGATTGAATATAACTTCTTCCTGTCGCCCAAAGCTAGAAAAGCTGGCTTGCGCAGCCTTTCTGCTACCTGCAGGAAGCCTTTGGAAGGCTTTAGGGAGGCCTGCCAGAGCTTGGAAGCTTTTCTCTCCCTGAAGCCCAAGATGAAAAGTCAGGAGAAGGCAGAGTAGCTCCATGCCTCTGAGCTCATGCGCAGTGAAGAGAATCTCAGAGCCACGAACTAGCCAATGACTCATTCATTCACCAGCATTTGTGATCCCCTGCATAATCAAAGGCATGCAGAAGGTTGCTATTAGGCAGAGTTGATTTTTTAAAGGCACATTCAGGGCTCTACTAGCTCTCACTGATGCAGCCCATTATTTCACCCCCATGGGGCAGGGAGGCACACTTCAAATCCCAGCCTCACCATTTGGCAGCCATGTTGCTTTGGGTAAACCCTCCCCCAACTTTCTGAGCATCAGTTCCTTGCCTTCAACTTCCCTCCCGCCTTCTACAACTCCATGTGGCCCTTAAAAACCATGCTGCACCTTCATTTGCCAACCATTTTGGCTGCGAATCTCCTAGGAATTAATATATATATATATATGTGTGTATATATATATATGTGTGTGTATATATACACACATATATATACATATATATGTATATATACATATATGTGTGTATATATACATATACATATATTTTTTTCTTTGTAGATGCTTCCTGGATAATCCATCCTCTTTTTAAAATTCATCTGAAGCATGGAGAACGGTGCATGGCATCCAATGAGTGAGAGAGGGAGACAGCAAGGAGCTAGGGAGAGCAGAAGCATCAGGAACAGGACCTCCAGTGGCCTTGGCAGGACCCAGCAGTGACTGCACTCAGGGCAGGACTGGATGAGGCACATCAGATCCTCCTGCAGCCCTGAGCAGCCTGCAGGGGGCAGCCCACTGTGGGGAGGGCAGGTGACATGGGGGAGTCCCAGCTCCACGGATGTGGCCCTTGCTGCCCAACCTACAAGTGTGACTGTCAAATCCTGCTCTGTTTAACATTGTAGCGTCTGCTCAGTGATCGGGGGAGGGGGGGTACGGCCAGATTCAGCGCTCGGGCCACTGGTTTTCAGCATAAAGGAAACTTGTTCCTCAGCCCAAATCATTAAGGAACTGATAACAATCTGTTGCCAAGGTAGCTATTCTTTCAAGACGGTCAGAGGAATTACTCAGATAGTCAATAGTGATGTAATTTTGAACAGAGTGGCCATTTGGCATCAAGTCAAGAAGCAGAGCCAAAAGCCTGTGAGCATTTTTTCCTTCACTTGCAATTTTCCTAAGAGTCTAGGCATGGGAACCTTGTCCGCACCCCCTTGGCCCTTCCAGCCAGAGGGAGCAGCAGTATTTGTCACCACGCCTGGGAAAGAGAAGAGGTCTTCTGTGGAACAACCCGAGAAGGCTCCCGTGCCAAAGTCCCCCTCTTCCAGCCCTTGTCAATGCTGCCTGCAGAGGGGAGCCCAGAGAACAGCCTGTCAGCTCTTTTCAAGGCTGAAAAAGTCAGGCTTTCTGTCGCCTTGGCTGGACTGAGGGACTTGGATCGCTGGTCGGCAGCCCAGGATTTACACAGAGAGGAGCAAAGAGGGATGGGAAGCATCAGACCTTTCACTGATTGAGAACCAGGGACTCAGAGCTGGAAGAAAGCTCCACAGCCAGCCCATTCCCTCAGCTGATGAGAAATGGAGCCCAGTGAGAGTCACACAGCTCAGCGCCCAGGGCTCCCGCCTGCCCAGAGCCAGAAGGTCTGAGCAGGTCGGGCACCCAGCCTGGCCTCTCTGTGTCACGCTGGACAATCTGCTGCCTCAGTTCAGCTGAGATCCTCCCGACTGTCAGCTCCAGTAAAAGAAATTGATTCCCCAACTCCCCATCCATCTCCATCCGGCTGCCCATACAGCCAGCCAGCCACTCTGCTGCCAGCAGGCCCTTCCTAGCTCCAGCATCCGTAGGGATTCAGATTCCTGGAAGAGCAATTCCAAGCTCTCCAGGGTGTTATCTGAGACCCTGTCAGATTGGAAAGAGAACAGCCAGACCAGAGCTCGAAATCATGCTCTGCCACTTTCTCACGCTTTATACTGGTCAAGTTACTTACTTTCTCTGAGTTTGGGTGACCTCCTTAGTGAAATGGAGATAACAGTACGTACCAAGGAAGATTTTAAGAACTAAATGAACGTCGACAGAACACACCCAGCAGCATGTCTGACACATGTTATGTCCAGTACTTGGCAGCTGCTTCTCTCTGGAATCTTCCATCTTCCCAGGGGGCTGGTCTCTTCGTGGATCCCTCTAGGACCCCTCACTTCGGCCATCTGCCATCTGCTTTCTTTGGTGGTCCTGTCACTGATTTTTACTCCAGATAAATGCAGTTCCTCAACTGTTTGCTGAACACCTACTGTGTGCAGTCCCTTGTTGAATACTGAGGATGCAATCACTACTCAGTTGTACTTCCTGCCTCCCTCCCAGGTGTTCATGGCCAAAGGAGAAGGCAGAAAAAGAAGTCAAACACAGAGAAGCAACTTCACAGGCAGAATGGGTACAAATATGGCCTGGAGAACTCAGAGGAGGGGTTGGACACTTCATGACTTGAGGATTATCTAAACTCCTCTCCTGTTCCAACAAGTTTCTCATTCTTCTCCCTGTGCCTGCATCAAGAACTAAGCAGAGGGTCAGTCCTAAGGCATGTTCCCAAGGAGCTGCCAAGAGCCTGAGGCAGGGATTCAGTGCACTTGATTTATTGATGGGATGCTCTCAAGGCAAGGGGAGTGAGGGAGGAAGGGTAAGGCAGGGATGTGCTCTCAACTGGTATCTAGCTTCAGCCTTCCCACGGGGAGCTCTGGAAGAATTGTCACACGGAGTCGACTTCACAGTAAGAAAAGGAGTCAGATGTTTCTTCTCCGTGTCCATCAGTCATTAGCTGGGTTTTGAAAAAGGGCTGGGTGCCCCTGGCTGAGGAGGTTCCTGCTGGGCTAAGAATGATTCTGGAGGGAAGGGGGCAGCTCAGGGCCACAGCTTCTGGAGGATAGCTGCTCTGGCCCTTCACACTGTCCAGTTAGAGGTTTCACCCTGAGGAGACTGAGCAAAGGCAGAACCTGGTGGAGACAACCACATGGAAACTGAATATAGAAGGTATCAGAATTGCAAGAGAGAGGCCCTGAAACATTGGAATGTGCTTGAGAGAATGAACTTCTAGCAGCTAACTTTGACTGAGCTCTCACGTATACCAGCTCTCGTGTTGAATTTATACATATGACTCCATTTAATCCTCCCCCAAACTCTATAAAGTATCTAGCTTGTCTATGAGGAAACCAAGGCTCAGAGAGGTTAAGTCGGCTGCCCAGGTTCACCAGAGCCAGAGCTGGGAACTGAACTCAGATCCTCGCTCCTCTCAGCTGCCACTCCCACACATCTTGCTGGGGGCTTTGATCTTTCTTCCTGGTCCCAGGCTGTTTCCCCACACTGTGTTTACAGCAAGCCCCTGAGGGATGAGGTCATGTCTTCTTTCTAGCCAACGATCAGCCTGCTCTAAGGCGATGGGTTCATCAGGCCCACAATTCCTTTTTGGTGGGCAACCCACAGTGTGTGGGGACATCTAGCTAGACCCAGCTGCACGGCCCCTGAGGGCCTTGGGGAGCAGACATGACATCCGATGCTCTAGACCCCACTGCTGCCACAAGCAATCCAATCTCTGGTCCCTGACTCATGAGACTTCAGGTCATCATCTACGTGGTGGCAGGCTATTCCATGACCTGGCAAGCAGGGAAACTCTCCGCCCCCTCATAGCCCTTGGCACCTGGCGTTGGTCACTACCACTTCCAGCTACCACAGCCTGCTGACTGCGCCCACACAGACCGTTCTTACTTTGGACTCTTACTGACACCCAAAGTAGCCACAGATCTCTCCATGTGTCTCATTTCTTCCCCCTGTCAAAGCCAAAGTGCCCCTGATTGCTATTTGCTCACATCAGGGAACTTCATGGGACCCCCTGCCTCCAGCCTCTGTAGTGGTTCCAGCAGCAAAGTCTATAAAACCCTTTGTGATCTGCCCCTCACGCTGTCATGGCCTCACCTCTGAGATCTCCCCCTATGGCAAAACTGAATCTGCTTCTCTTCCCAAGGCCCTTTCATGCTGTTCCTTCTGCTTCATTGCCTTTGTCTCATTCTTCAAGTTTAGTTCCAGAGACACTTCCTCCAGAAAGCCTTCCCTAGAGCCTAGCAGTTGGGTTCCCCATCATAAATAATTTCCCTGACCACTTCTGGCCCAAATGATCTCATTCCTCCCAACTTCTTCTACCCAGGACTCTGGGATCATGATTTGAGCCCTAGGCAGACATCTAACTGACTGAGACACCCAGACATACCCCTCCCAACTTCTTAAGATTCCTCTGAACTCCCACAGGACGGGTGTTCTTCATGATAGTATATACAGGAGGGATGATTCAGCATTTATCGCGTGTACCCCTTGAGGGGTCAAGACCATATCTTCTCCTTATTCAGATAGATCATTGATCACTTTGGAGTTTTTCTAGCTTTCAGTTTTATAGATATGTCACTTTTAAATCTCTAAAAACCTAACCCAATGGTAGCAAAAAGAGTTATGGAATATCTCAAATTTTATCTGGGTTAATGGTTGGATTTCTATCCAGGTCTGAGCACATGCTAATTTGCATGTCTTTCTAATAAAATAAATCAATCTCCTAGAAGAGAAGAGAAGAACACTTTTTCTCACTTCCTTCTGCCCATTCACCACCTCTGAGCAGGTTTCAGGAATTGACTTTATGCAAGATTCAACAAATATTTACCAAGCATCTAATAACATTTCCAGCCCCGGGCACCCAGCTGCTGTCCCAGAAGGTGCATTGGCAGGGCAGGAGCTCTGCTTTGATTCCTGGGTCGGAGACTGAGTCTCCCAGCAGCATCACCAGGCCAGCTTCCAAGTTTGGTCTATTGGAAGATTCAGAAAGATCATGAATAAACATATAGATGGATGGATGGCCTTTTGACAGCTACCCTTCAAATGTGGTTGGTGCTACTCTTTCTCTGCTCATCAGAGCACAATTTGCCCAGGAGCCGTCTGAAACGCTCAGCAGCTCAAGTGCAAGAAGGGCTCTTTCCAGGCAGTCACGGAGGATGGACGGGCTGCAGACGGTCGCCAGGCAAGCTGCTCCTTTGCAGGAAGGCAGACGGCATCCCGTGAGGAAAGAGCCAGGCTTCCCTGTCAAACCACCGTAAATCTCATTCAAATTCCAGTTTAGTTCCTAGCGAAAGAAAGCCAAACTTCTGTGCTATTTTGTCTGTTCCAGATGTAAGATGGAAAATAATGTGTTGACATTAAAGTCCAGTTCTTCTTCACCACAATCATTGTGAGGTCCAGTGTATTCTGTGCATTGAGACCGACGATCTGCACGTAGCTAGTAAGATCTGGAGAAAGTGATGCTTCCGTTACGGGCAGGAGTGTGGCTCAGTGGTTACAAATGCTGTCTTGAAGTCAGAGGAGGATTCCAGTTCTACATCTGCCATTTATTAATTGGGTCTTAATGGGCATGTGAGTTGCAGTTTACCTGTGACCTGATTTTTTCCATTTGTAAATCAGAAACAAAAAACTTCCTCTCCAAGTCATGCTTTGGCCATGTGATGGATTCTTCCCCTCCTGAGACTGCTACTCTTCTTGACATACGCCTCAGACCTCTGTGTGACTTTCCCTGATATACTTCCCTGTCCCAAGAAGAGGTCTGCTGGCTTTTATTCTGTGTTCCTGTCCGGCTACTTTACCAAACAGGTTAAGCACCTGGTCCCAGTCACCTCTGTAAGAGAGAGACATGTTCTTTCTCTCTTCCCACCCCTAACCAGCTGAAGAGAATTTCTCTTCGCCTGCTCATATTTTCCCTTTTCCTTACTCCCTAAAAAGAGTTTAGTCTTTGCCGGCCAAGTTATAAAATGTTTGTGATAAACATAAAGTTACCATTTGAACCAACTGAAACCTACACCCCCATATAAAAACTTGTCCACAAATGTTCACAGCATTATTCATTGTACCCAAAACGTAGAAACGACATAGAAGTCCATCAACTGATAAATAAAATGTTGTGTATCTATATAGAAAAATTTGTTTGGAAAAAGGAATGAAGTACAGATACATGGTGCCATGTGGATGAACCGTGGAAATAGAATGTTGAGCTAAAGAAGTCAGACACAAAGCATCATAAATTGTACGATTCCATTTAAGTAAAATGTCCAGAGCAGGCAAATTCAGGAACAGAGTAGATTTGTGGCTGACTAGAGCCGCGGGCGGGGGAGAGGGAGAATGAGCAATGACTTTTTTAAATAAACCATTTATTGAGCACTTAAATATGCCAGGTACTATATTGGGTACTTTGCCCACACAAGCTCCAGTGTTGACCTTCCTGCAGGGTCACTACCCCCATCTCACAGAGAAGTGATGCCAAGGCCCATAGGAGTAAACCCTAGGCTGCTGAATGTGAATCTGGGAGCTGACCCCAAGCCTGTCTGGCTCCATGGGTCACATTCTGTCAAAGTGCACGTTATTGCAAATTACCTCTCCTTTGACAAGGACCTTTGGTCATTTTCCTCCTTATCTCCACCCCACACTGACTAGTTAAAAAAACATTCTGCTGGAAAGTTTGCTTCTTGTTATTATTTCAGTTGAGCAGTTAAAACCTGACTAATGAATCCAAGACATAGAAAACTCAGAAAAAGGCAAAATTATCCCCCCAAAAGATATAAAAGATATAAAAGATGTGAACAAAGTGAAAGACCAGCTGAATGAAAAGGTTGAATGTGGTAAGGCTAGCAATTTCCCCTCAATTAATCCATAGCATACACTTAATATAATTATAATAAATATTCCTATGGAAGTTCAAAAATGTGTCTAAATAATCCTAAAATTGATCAGGAAAAAAAGCATCATTGAAATAGCTAGAATTTATTAATTTATTTTTGAAATAACTAGAATTTAAAAAAAAAAACTTTTCATTATTCACTAATTTAAATGCTATTACAAAGCTATGCAAAACATGTTAGGAAGTAGAGGTGCAGAATCTGGTGTATAACTCCATGGAATGAAATAGATACTAGTGAAAGAAAACTTGAGTTATAGGAGAATTAAATATATGACAAACATGGCATTTAAATTAGTGAAGAATGAACAGGTTTTCTTTGTTTTGTTTTTTGTTTTTTTTAAGGTTTTATTTACTTATTTGACAGAGAGAGACACAGTGAGAGAGGGAACATCAGCAGGGGGAGTGGGAGAGGGAGAAGAAGGCTTCCCACCAAGCAGGGAGCCCGATGCCGGGCTCAATCCCAGGACCCTGGGATCATGACCTGAGCGGAAGGCAGACACTTAACAACTGAGCCACCCAGGCGCCTCCTGAAAAGTTTGTTTAATAAATTAGGCTGAGATGGTTGGTTCATTTCAGGGGGAAAATTGAACTTAGGTCCTCACTAAATAAAACTTTAAAACTTCTGTACATTAAAAACATGACAAATAAAATTTAAAGACAGCTTTCAGATTGGGAGAATTTTGCAACAAATAGGATACATGATGGATAGTTTTGACTTATAATGGGCTCTTTAAAAGTCAACGAGGGAATACGAACATCTCCCAGGGGACAAAGGACATACATATGCAGTCTAAAAAATATTAAATGTAAATAGCCAATAAGCCTATAAAAGAAAGCTCAATCTCTATAATAATTGAGGAAATACACGTAAAAACAATAAAAAGGTATTAACTGTCAAATGATAGTTTTCTATTTGTTGTTTTTTGTTATAATAGTGAATCTTGACAAAGTTTTAGGGAAACGTTTTCACTGCTATTGGGGATATCTATGAAAATATTCTGGAGCCAATTTAAAAATACACATCAGAATTCTTAAAAAAATTCATTTTGATGGTACTAGGATTCTCTCCTTTAACAATTGGAGAAAGGAAAGAGAGAAAAAAAAAAAAGAACAATAGCGACCCAATATGGGATTAGTAAAAAACCCCAGGTTACAACCAATCTATAAACTCTTCTGCAGCCTTTAAAAAAAGGATATAGAACAGAACTGGCAAAATGTTTCAGTGGGTAGGCTTCTGAAGTAGGCCGTCCAGAGGGCTGTGTTGGGGGTGATTCTGAGGTCTCATCTGGGTTGGAGCACTGTCATAATTGATGGGTTACTTTCCATCCCTGTGGTAGAACCCATGATGATATGGAAAGATGTCCTATTTTTATCAAAATTAGTTGAATATACACATTAACCAAGACATAAAGTCCCTTTGATGTGTAAGAAGGGGACCTCAGTTCTGTGGTATTTTCCCAAATCCAGAGCGTGAATCTAATCATGAGGAAATTGTGAGACAAGCCCAAATTGAGGGACACCCTATAAGATACCTGATCAGTACTTTTCCAAAGTGCCAAGGTCATGAAAAACAAGGAAAGACTGAGACATTGCCACAGATTTGAGAAGACTGTGGAAACATAAACCTGGTGTTCTGATGTGGTCCTAGGCAGAAAAGGAACATTAAGAGGATGACGGCAGGGTGGGGGTGAGGGGCGCCTGGGTGGCTCAGTCTGTTAAGCCTCTGACTCTTTGATTTCAGCTCACGTCATGATCTTAGGGTCTTGAGATTGAGTCCTGAGTTGGGCTCCAAGCTCCAGAGCTCCACACCAAGTCTGCTTGTCCCTCTCCCTCCCCACCACTTGTACTACGATAAATAGATAAAAATCTTAAAAAAGAACATTAAGGGGCAAACTGGTAAAATCCAAATAAGATCTATGGTTTAGTTAGTAGTATGGCACTAGTGTGAAATGTCTTAGTTTTGACAAATGTATCATGGTTACGTAAGACATTAACATAGGGGCAGGCGGTTGGATGAAGTGCATGTGGAGATTCTGTAATATTTTTGCAACTTTTCTAAAAATCTAAAATTACTATAAAATTAAAAACTTTTTGATGGTGGGAATGCATAAAAATGAATCAATAGTTAATAATCAAGTTGTTCTAAGGCTATCAGGTTTTTTTCCTACTAATCAATAAAGCAGTCAGATTGAATTAAAAAGCACTACATATATCTATAGCAAAATGCCAATGGATATTAGTATACGGTAGTGGTAGATTTTTTTGTTTCCAGGATTTCTAAATTTCCTTCCAATGAATATATGTGCATATACATGTGTGTGTATAAATTGGTTTTTTTTAAGGTTTTATTTATTTATTTGAGAGAGAGACAGAGAGAGAGAGAGAGCACAAGTGTGGGGAAGGGAAGAGGGAGAGTGAGAAGCAGACTCGCCGCTGAGCAGGGAGCCCAATGTGGGGCTCGATCCCAGGTCTCCGGGGTCATGACCTAAGCAGAAGGCAGACGCTAAACTGACCAAGCTATCCAGGTGCCCCTATATAAATTTTGTTCTAATTGTTTTAAAAAGTAAACATAATTTTAAAAATCATATGGGAGGGGCGCCTGACTGGCTCTGTCAGTAGAGCGCGTGACTCTTGATCTCAGGGTCCTAAGTTCAAGCCCCACACTGGGCCTAGAGCTTACTTAAAAATCAGATGGGGTTGGGTTGGGGGGAAGGAAGTGACCTAGGCTCTGGTTTTGGATGGGAGAAAGTCTTAGGGCCAGAAGATACCATCCATTGTAATCCTGCCTGGAGCTGAAAGGAAATGAGACCAGCCCTGGAGAGAAAGCCCAGAGCTTTCCAGGAAAAGTGCGGCATCAGAATGCCAAGTGAGCTCAGGCTCGGACAGCACAGGGGGACACAAAGGCCTTCAGAACTTTTGGCAGTAAGTGCACTCCCTGTGTGAGCAAGAAAAGCATCTCAGCTGGGTCAGCCACCTCTCCGTGTCCTCCCTGCAACAGCCAGGAGGCAGGGCAAGTCTTCCAGGCGCAGGTGGCCCACTGCCAATCACAGAGATAAGACCAGCAGAACACACTCGGTATGAGGTGAATGGGAAGGGGGTGTGTACAGTGCAGATGGCACTGTGCCTACTGGGGACAAGGGCCCTAATGAAAGGCCGGGTCCCCTAAGGAAAGTTAGCACACGGTGCCACAGCAAGTGTAAGAAGCAGGGAAAGGCTGAGGGGAGTTAAAATCAGCCTGGCTGAAAGGCAAATTCAGTAGGCCAAGTGCAGACAGGTAAGTTTCCTCCTCCACCTTCCGATGGTCTTGATGAGGTCACAGGACCAAGGGGAAGCTTTACAGGACCCGTGGACCTCCCACCTGTCATCAGTCAGAGAACACAGAAATTTGAGTTCCTGGCAGTCCCCCAGAAACTGGCAGCAAGGGGACTGGGCAAAATGCAGCAGTTCAGTCTTGGTGAAAGTGAAGTTGAGTCACGGCTTCCTTCATTTAACCCCTTCATCCTTAAACCCATTGTTATTGAGCACCCTTCCTTCATTTAACCCCTTCATCCTTAAACCCATTGTTACTGAGCACTGGCTAGTTCCCAATTACAAGCACCCCGGAGCGCCCTCTCAGGCAAGCTAAGGGCAGGAAGCAGCAGACTGAAGTGGGGGTCTGGAAGAAACAGAGCTCTGAGGAGCAGGCCAGGACACAGTGTGCAGAGCTCTCTGCTTGGAGAAGTCCCCAGGCCGACGAGCAGCTTAGTTAACAGGGGATGGCCTTGGTTTTTCCAGATTCATTCATCTCATCCCTTAAAAGAAAAAAAGGAAAAACTCTAGCAAAACAAGAGGTTGTTTCAGAGTCGAAAGGAAAATTCGGATGATATCACTGAAGCTTCAGGAGCCTTCTTTAATTGCAATGGAAGATGGCTTAAGGGCAAAGGTCAAATGACAGAATTTTTTTTTTTTCCAAAGCACTTGGGAGTGATAAGACCTGAAGTAAGCTTTCTTCCTTCCCAAGCCCCAGTTTTCTCTTCCACGGAATGGGGTGGCCACAGGACCTCCCACCCCACCTCCCGGAGTTGAGGATGAAAGGGATTACCAATAGGCCTCCTTCAGCGCTTGCCTGCCACTTGTCAAGAATTGACAAATTTGATGCTAATTTCATACTGAAGCACTAGGACCTGTTGCTGTGTTAAATTCTATCGCATAAACTACAACTCATTTTACCAAATGAAAATAGGACCATATTCCAGGTAGCCCGCAATTCTTGCCTCATGAAAAATATGTTATTAAACACTTCTTGAATTTTTTAAAAAGTCATATTCACTCAGCCTTTGCGTATTTATCCACCAACTGGCAAGCAGCTCCCGAAGGCACACAAAAACCTGAAGAAACTGAATCTGAGTCCATTCTATCCACTGACACATAATTTCCTTGTGACACGGGACACGGCTGACCTTGACAGACCCGGGACGCCTTCATGGGTGTCCTCTGGAAACACAGCCTGAGAACCGCTGGACTGGATAGAATATGTACAACCATTTTCTTGGCTTTTAAGAGAACCAGTTAGGATTCCTAGTGAGGCCACGAAAATCCCCCCCCCCCGCTTCCCGCCAACCGTTCTGAGAATACAGTAAATCTAAAAATTCCCAGACCTCAAGTAAAACAGTTCAGGCTCAAGGGCTTGGCAGTGGGACCCGGGTTCTGGGGCTCAGAGGCCCCATCGTTTATCTTATCAAGGGATGGGACACTTTTGAGGATGGAAAGAGCCCTATTAATCATTCCAGAAGAGCAGACACACACACAGCGTGGGCAAACCAGGACACGCGCCCACCTCGTCCCCAGGCAGCGGAGCGCCCCGGAGGTTTGGCAGCAGTGACGCCCCTGCCTGTCCAGCCTTCTCCAGGTAGGGGGGGTGGGGGGGGAGCAGCGTAGGGGAGTCTCCACCCCTGTGAGGGCGGCTCGGAGGCTGGAAGTGCCAGCGCAGATCAGTCCCACCCCCAGCCTTCACTTCAGCAGAAGAAACAGACCCTTCAGAGCTAGCGGTGTGTTTCCCAAATGAAATCAGAGTTCGCGGTCGATATCGGAGGAGGCCTCCGAAGCCTCCCCCCCATAACTACCAAAATGACTGAATCCAGTCCCCGAGCCAGGCCTTAAATGGTGTTCCCATGCCAGGCGTGGTGGCCAGGGGCTGGGACCCAAAGGAAAACGGGTGCGATGTATAGGAGAGACGAACCCCTCTCCCCCGTGTGCAGGTCCGAGCGACTGCGCCCAGAACAGAAGCAGCGGACTAACCACCACCCTGGGAGCGCTGGGGCGGGGCGGGGGGACTCCGCCCGGGGAGGCCAAGGACCTTGTGCTGAGGGGCGCACCCCTGCGCTTAGCCTGAAGGGCTGGGCGGGAGAGCAGGAGGCAGACAAACAGGGAGCACCGCTGGCAGAGACCAGGGGGTAAACCGAGGGGTGATTTGGAGAGCACATTCGAGAGCGAAACTGAGCTCTTGGTTCTCCAAGTTCGGGGCACAGGCCAGCCCGGCGCTGGGCAGCTGTGGAGCGTGAATCCAAGCGCAGGTCGCCGGCCCTGGCCCGTCTCGACCACCCCCCGCCGCTCTCTTACCACAAACGGCCTCACGGGTTGTGGGCGCCGGGCGGCTCAGCCCGGTCTCCGCGGGCGCGGCGCTGCCCCGGGCACCACTTGCCGCGCCGCGTTCCCGGGGGAAGGCGCGCCGGGCGCGGAGGTCTCAGGCGTCCGGAGGTGGGCTCGGGGCACTTAGGTGGCTCTTCCAGAACCCCAGGCAACCAGGGCAGGGCTTCCAGACGAGAGTGTGCGGACTCGGGCAAGCCGGTCCTCTCGGCTCTGGAGGACTCCGGGGGCCAGAGCGGCGTCCGGTGAAGCGCCGCGTCCCGTGAAGCGCCGCGCGGCGGGCAAGCGCCGCGACTGCCGAGACGGTTCTGTTCTACCAGAGCTTCGCCCCCACGCCCAAATCCTCTCTCCTCTCACTCGCAGGGGCTGTGGCCCCACAGGCCTCCTCAAAATCAGGAACACGTTCACAAACGACCCTGCCCGGCTCGCGGTCAGAGCCTCCCTGCCGGCCCTCCAAGAAAACTTCCAATTCTGGTAGCTTCCCTCAAGCCGTGATGATCCTGAGAGCCTCACCTGGAGTTTGCATCAGGGCCGTGGACGGTCACCTGGAAACACTCGCATCAGTGCCCCCGCCGCCCCCAAGAGGCTGATTCAGTTGGGCCCGAGGAGCCCAAGAGCCTTAAGGAGGAACAGCTTGTCTCACGATTTCCTCAGAAGCGAGAGGCTCTCTGGAGGCACCTACATTTTGTCCTTTGCTCCATCCTTCAGAGAACCGTCCGAAAGAGGAGTTCTGTGGGTGCTTCTGGGGTTCGTTCCGTCACCACGAAGCCTGTGCCTTCTGGCGGCCTCCGGTGAATCCTGCGTCCTCTGATTGAGCCCAGGTTCACAGGTGTCACCTGTGGAGTCTCCTTCTCTCTGGACTTTGAGCTCCTGGGTCAGTGTTAGGTGGTGGAAATGTGTGCTGTTGGGAGGCTGGCAAGGATGGTCTCCAAAGGGTGGCCTTCATGCTGGCCAGAGGCAGCACCTGGGCACTCTGCTCTCAGAGACAGGGGGACGGGGTCACCCTCCTTTGCCACACTCACAGTTTCACCGGCTCCCTTCTGTCCCTGGTAGACACATGCTGCAAAGGAATGTGTTTGGAGACTGAAGTTGCCTGATTACCATGGTGATGAAGACGTGCTACTTGCATGGTACAGGGCGTCCTATATATTTAGCAACAGCAATTAGAAAGGCTGCAGTTGCATTCAGTGGGGGCACATTCCTGGCTGCCGTGAGCATCCTGAAGAAGACGCAGTCCCCAGAGAAGGGCCTGGATGAGACGGTGGTGAAGGCTGAAGGCCCCCCCTGCCCCGGGTCATGATTCGGTCTTGTGCAGCCCTGACTCGGGGGCGGGGGGCAGCATGGCGGAGCAAGCCTGCGTGGACAGAGAGCTAGACGTTCTGACAGGTGGGGCTTGTCAGGGGGAAGCAGAGGCATTCCCAGGGGTTAGGCACAAGGCCAGGGCATGCACATCCCCGCTGGGTTCTTGTAACAACCCCAAAAGGTAGGGATGCTCGTCTTTGTTTTGCAGACAGGAAGTGGGGCTCAGAGAAGTTGCCTGGTATGTGGCAGAGCTGAGAGGGGAACGCAGCCTTACTTTGAAGTTCTAACTGCAGGGCGCCTGGGTGGCTCAGTCAGTTAAGCATCTGCCTTTGGCTCAGGTCATGATCCCAGGGTCCTGGAATCCAGCCCTGCTTCTCCCTCTCCCTCTGCTGCTCCTAGTGTAGGCTTGTGCTCTCTCTCTCTCAAATAAATAAACTCTTAAAAAAAACTAACTAAAGTTCTAACTGCAACTCTCCAACTCTATTTCTTGAATCTGCAAAGTGGGTATAAGAAAAGGTCCTGCCTTACTTGGTAAATTCAAGAAAACTTATGAGGAGACACACAACAGAAGGTGGAGGGGGCTGGCTGCGGCTGCCGGGCCTGGAGGGCGTGGGGGACAAGAGCAGGGAGTTACTGAGGGCAGACAGTGTGGGCACCCAAGGGGGGGGAGACCTCGCTGGCCAGAAGAGAGCAAACCGTAGGGGCCCTGATGAGGCTGGGAAACTCGTGTTTGGCTGCCTTGAACAGGTGGCTCTTCACAGCTGTGGGAAGCAGGTGGCTTCCGCCAGCAGTGACGCTAGAATGAGGACTGGCTCCGAAGAAAGAAAAACAGCTAAGCTAGACTGAGGGGTTACGCTGCCCCATCACTGTGTTCTTTGCTCTACACACATCTTCACATCATCTCGCTGGCTTCTCACCGCACACTTACAAACACATTCTGTGGTTCTTCTCCCTCTCACAGAAGAGGGAACAGGGACACCGAGAGTGTGACTTGTCCAAAGTCATTGGCTTGGATCCATAATCCGTTGTCCTTAGGTTCCCAAAGCAAGGGTCTTGGCCACTGTTACAGGATAAGGCTGGAATCTTATCTTCCTCCTCACAATGGCATAAACACCCAAAGGAGAGAAAGTTTTAAAGTAGAAAGTTAAACCATTTACATTTCAAAGGAAAACATGGGTGAATATTCTTATTATCTTTGAGTGGGAAGGACCTTGCAAATATAACGTGAAAGCTAGAAACCCAAACGAAAAGATTGCTAAATTTGGCTACACAAAAGTTTGAAATTCTCTGGCAGTAGAACACCCAAAAATGAAGGCAAGGAATTAACCACAACCTGAGAAAACTTACGTCATATATTACAAGTCCTAATATCCTAAATAAACAAAAAGTTCTTACAAATCAATGAAAAAGAAAATGAACAACCTAAGCGTGAAAAGAACATTAACAAGCATTTCATGGAATAGGAAGGAAATAGAGTATACATTATGAAAATATGCACAACCTTGCTAAGAAGTTCCAATTAAAACAATGACATTATTTTCATCTAAAAGAATTGTAAAGGTTTTTAGAATGATTAACACCTGATGTTGTTGAAGGTGTGGGCAAGCATGTCCACTCATGTACCACTGATGGGCAACTTGACAATATCATAAAATGTGCCCATTCTTGGATCTAGAAGTCTTGCTTCTAGGAATATATACTACAAAAATTTTCATACAAGTTCATTGAGATGTGTGTGCAAGGATTATTTTATTGAAGTGGTTTGTAATAGTGAAAGTTGGGCAATGGGAGAGAATAGGCTGGAAAGGAGGCAGATACTGGGCATGCTGGGAATTCAGACATTATACTGTGGGATGGGATGCTTGTGAGGTATTCTAAATGAGGTAGGTAAAGGAGGAAGGGAAAATGATCAGACTTGAGTTTTAGAAAGATCAGACTGGCTGAAGTTGGAAGCACAACCCAGAAGTGTACACCAGGAAGTACACAGTATACCAAATAGGTTAGCTATGAAACTACTGCAACCGTCCAAGCAAAAGACAACAACTTTGTGAATATATGAAACACCTGAATTAGACACTTTAAAGGGGTCAATCTAGGGCCTGTGAATTATATCTTAGGGGAAAAACAAGACAATGAGAGAGCCTACACTATGTAAGTAATGATGAGGATGGAAAGAAGGATGTAGCTGCCAGAGATATTTAAACAGTGGAATAGTTTTCCAACTTTCAACTCCCAGAGCCACAATAATGAAACTAGGAACTCTCTAAGAGCTACCAATTCTATTCCATGACCCAGTTTCCCATTTATTGTCCTTGCAGCAAGATGAAAATGTTATTATCTTAGCAGTTGTATAATGGTCAGGCCTCGGGAAAATCCTCTCCATGGGGCCTGGGACCCCTCATACCGCCTGCTACTTAATGACTTCTTTTCTTGTTTTGAAAACAGTTGAGATTAACAGTCTCTGCTGGCCACAGCAGGTGACAAGTCCTAATAATATTTTAATTGGTTACTATATGGTAGGAAATATAAAATGCTTTACTTTTTTTAAAGGTGGGATTCACAGAGCAGACAATTCACCATTTAAAAATGTACTGAACTTCAGTGGCATTTACTGCATTCACAATGGTGTGCAACCACCACCTCTCTCTAGTGTCAAAATTTATTCATCATTCCAGAAGAACACCCCATACCATCAAACAGTTCCTGCCCATTGCCCCTCTCTCCATCTGCTGGTAATGGTTAATCTTTCCTGTCTCGATGGATTTGTCCATTCTGAATATATCTTATCAAAGGTATCACACAATATGTGGCCTTTTGGGTCTGGCTTCCTTCACTTAGTTTAATGTTTTTGAGGTGATCCAAATTTTAGCAGGTATCAGGCTGTGTCCTTTTTTTTTTTTTTGAGATGTAATTGATACATAACATTATAATAGTTTCAGTTGTAGGATATACTCATTCAATATATGTGTATATTGCAGAATGATCCCTAGTTCATTGGTAACATCCATTATCACACATAGTCACCAAGTCTTCTTGTTGTGATTAGAACTTCTAAGATCTACTTTCTTAGCAACTTCCAAACATACAATATATATGTATGTATCACGTATTATCAACTATGGTTACTATGCCTACATTCCTTTTTTATGGCTGAGTAATATTCCAGTGTATGGAGGTACCATATTTGCTTATCCATTCATCCACTGATGGCACATATATTATTATGTCCTTTAATCTTCTTTACAATTCCATGGGGACTTTTTTCCCTATTGTTTTTTTAATTGAAATGTGGTTGGCACAATGTTACATTAGTTTCAGGTGCACAACTCAGTGATTCAGTGAGCATACGCTTTATGCTCTATGAGGACTTTTTTGTTTTTTGTAGAACAGGAAATTGAGGCACAGAGAAGTGAAGTGACTTTTCCAGAGTCATACATGTAGGGCAAGGTAGAAGAAGGACTGGAACCCAAACAATCCAGCTCCCTTCAGTGCTGTGCTTCTCACAGAAAAGCTGTCTCTGTTTAGGCTTAGAAAGCAGGACTCTAAAGACACACATAAAAGGCTTAAAGAGGAAAAAGAATGAAACTGTTGTAAATGCTGGTTATTTGTTCACAAGGATGCACACTGGAGAATTATTTATATTAGTGAAATAGTGAAGACCACACTTATATCTACTAATAAAGAGCTGATTAAATTATACAGATAGTTTATACACATATTCATATTGTAATAATTGCTAAGATATATTGAGGTCTTACCATGTGTCAATCATCATTTTAAGGACTTTATTTGTATTAACTCATTTAACGCGTGTGATGGATTACAGTGTGACCCTTAAAATAAAATTGCATAGGAGTATTTATGACTTGAGAAAATGCTCATGATCTATTGTTGAATAAAAGAAGAATATTACAAAATTATGTTTAAATACTATATGTTTATAGGAGCTTAATTCATAATTGCTCAAACTTGGAAGCACCCAGGATTCAGGAGGATGAATGGATAAATAAACTGAAACATCAAGATAATGGATTATATTCAGTGACAAAAAGTCATGAGCTACCAAGTCATGAAAATATATGGAAGAATTTAAATGCATATTACTAAGTGAAGGAAGCAAGTTTGAAAAGACTACACACTGTGTGATTCCAATTCTATGACCTCCTGGGAAAGGCAGAACTATGAAAACGGTAAAAAGAGCAGTGATTGCCAGGGTTTGGGCGGTTGGGGGAGGAAGAAATAGGCAGAGCCCAGAGGATTTTTAGGGCAGTGAAAATACTCTGATCTCATAATGATGGCTACATGTCACTATACATTTGTCCAAACTCACAGAAGGAATAACACCAACAGGGAACTGTAATGTGAGCTATGGACTTTGGGTGATAATGATGTGTTAGTTGTAGCAAATGTCCCCGTCTCAGGAGGCTGTGCATGTGTGGAGGCAGGGGGAATAGGGGAAATCTAGACTTTCCCCTCAGTTTTGCTGTGAACCTCAAATTGCTCTAAAAATGTGGTCTTATTAATAATAGAAAAAACCATACAGATATAAGAAGACTGTAATTAGGTCTAGAAAATGGAATCACTGTTTTTATTTTCTTCTTTGTAATCTGAGGATATTCCACAATAATAATCACTGATTTAAAAAAACAAAACAAGAGTACCTGGGTGGCTCCAGTGGGTTAAAGTCTCTGCCTTCGGCTCAGGTCATGATCTCAGGGTCCTGGGATTGAGCCCCGCATCAGGTTCCCCGCTCAGCGGGGAATCTGCTTCTCCGTCTCCCTCTGCCCATCAGCCCACTTGTGCTCTCTGAAATAAATAAATATAATCTTTAAAAAAAAACCTGTTTTATAAATAAATACACAGGGGCGCCTTGGGGGCTCAGTCGGTTAAATGTCTGCCTTCGGCTCAGGTCATGATCCCAACGTCCTGGGATCCAGCCTGCATCGGTGTCCCTGCTCAGCTGGGAGTCTGCTTCTCCCTCGCCCTCTGCCTCTCCCCCTGCTTGTGCACTCTCTCTTGTTCTCTCTCTCTCTAAAATAAAATTTTTAAAATTTAAAAAAAAGAAGGGGAGGCTGAAGATACTTAAAAAAATAAATGAATAAAATAAATAAATAAATGCATACACAGGCGTTAGACCTCGTGCGAGGGGCTGATGCCCAGAGCAGCACCAGCCCTCCAAGAGAGGTGAGCTCACCGATTAAACCAGTTGGGGAGGAAGCCCAGCCGGCACCACGGCCCTAGAATCCATGACCCTGGGGCTGACCAAAGGAACCTTAACCTGAATTCAGATCCATCTGGAATGCAGAAGTTCATTTATCCTCTGGAATACACTTCTTTTTTTTTTTTTTAAGATTTTATTTATTTACTTGACACAGAGAGAGAGATCACAAGTAGGCAGAGAGGCAGGCAGAGAGAGAGGAGGAAGCAGGCTCCCTGCTGAGCAGGGAGCCCGATATGGGCCTCAATCCCAGGACCCTGGGATCATGACCTGAGCTGAAGGCAGAGGCTTTAACCCACTGAGCCACCCAGGCACCCCTGGAGTACAGTTCTGAATGCATCAGCACCCAGGAGAGGCACTGATGGAAAAGTCACCCTGTGGATGGAATAGCAGTCATATGTGCTATGTGTGAACATATACAACAGTTTGGTGAAAAAGCATCAGCCAATGAGCCAGGATTAAAGAAGAGATTTTCAGGTTAAATTTAAGGAGATATGAACAGCTGTGTTCCTTTTCCTAAAATACCAACAAATAAGCAAAACCCCCCTCGGGTCCTATGGGGGTTCCTGCAAGTCTCCCTGTAAAGGTGTGCCTTTTGACCCCTGTTATTTGGACCGAAAACTACACCCAGAAGGAGCCCTGTGTTCCAGAGCGGATGTGCTGATAAGCCAGGGAACAGCGATTACTTACAGGTTTGAATGGCTTTCCCCCACCCTTCCGCTTGGGACCATCAAACAAAATATCCTATCTACTTCTTCCTTACAAAGCATTCTCGGGGCCACGAATTTGTTGTGTTAGACGTGCAAGGCAGGCCCAGCCCCGTGCTTCACCTCTTCCCTACATTTCTGTACAAATATATTTGGTTCATTGTTTACTTAGACTTGGCAACTTCCAGTCAATGTCTCAAGGGAGCCATCAGGTGGCCCAGAAGTGGAGCGAATGTTCAGGAAACCCTCAGGCCAGGTCCTTCGTCTGATGTCACCTGTCCCCAGGCCTGGGGCTCAACCAGGCCCCTGTGGCCGCTCAGGGTTGGCAGAGAGGAAGTGGGCCCCAAGGGTAGGGATCCCACTGCAGGAGCCACACTGAAGAGGTTACTAGAAATAGGTTTAGTTAAGTATGTACTAACCCCTGCAATCCTCTTCCTAGAGGGCATGACATTCTTCTTGGAGAGGACATTTACAACCACCCACCGATCTACTTTCTCTCTCTATAGATTTGCCTCTTCTGGGCATTTCATATAAATAGAATCATAAAATACGTAGTCTTTTGTGACCGGATTCATTTTAGCATACTGTTCTCAAGATTCATCCATGAGAGAGCGCCTTATTAGAACTCCATTCCTTTTTTGTAACAAGTGATATTTCATTGAATGGATATAGCACAGTTTGCTATCCACCAGTTGGTGGACATTTGGGTTCTTGCCACCTTTGGCTATTATGAATAATGCTGCTATGAACATTCATGGTCAAGTTTTTGTGTGGACATATGTTTTCAGTTCTCTTGGCGATATACCTAGGAGTGGGTTTTCTGGGTCACATGGTAATTCTATGTTGAAATTTAGGTCTATTTTCCAAGTGAATGAACCGTTTTCCATTCTCATAGCAGTGTGTGAGGCTTTTACCTTTTCCATCTCCTCACCAACACTTGTTATTGTCTGATTATTAATAATAACCATCCTACTGGTTGTGAACTGGTATCTGGTTGTGGTTTTTATTTGCATCCCTCTGAAGGCTTGTGGTGTTGAACATTTTTTCTGTGACTTTGTATATCTTCTTCGGACCAGGGTCTATTAAGATACTTTGCCCATTTTCTAAATTGGGTTTTCTTTTTATTATTAAGTTGCAAGAGTTCTTTATATATCCTAAGTACAAGTCCCTTATCAGATACATGACTTGCAATTATTTCCTCTCATTCTATGGGTTGTCTTTTTCCTTTCTGGATAGTGTCCTTTGAGGTAGAAAAGTTTGAAATTTTGAAAGTCTAATTTATTTTTTGTTATTGTTGCTCATGCTTTGACATCATATCTAAGAAATCATTGACAAATACAAGGTCATGAAGATGTATCCCTATGTTTTCTTCTAAGGGTTTTCTAGTTTCAGCTTTCACATTTAGGTCCTTGATCCATTCTGAGTTAGAGGGTCAAGGTCTTCCTCTTCCGTGTGGATATCCAGCTGATCCAGCAGCATTGTCTGAGAAGACTATTCTTTCCCCTGTGAATTGTTTTATCACTCCTGAAATTCAATAGACTGTAAATGTCAGGGCTTATTTCTGGATGCTCAGTTCTACCTCAGTGATCTCTCTGGCCATCCTCATGCCGGTACCACTCTGCCCACACCACCCCCCCTTCTGTCTCTCTCTCCTTTTGTTACCACCTTCCTTTATTATTTCCCAGGCCAGTTGCTGTTAGCCCTGCAGGAGACTTGCCCCCCGCCCTGCCCTGGGGCTGAATTTCAAGGCGCTTAGAAAGCTGCTTTCATGCACTTGCTGAGTAATGTCACCAGCAACACCTCTTTCCGGTCCCCTGTGGCGATGCCTGCAACTTGGCGTTCTGGTTGCTGAGATTAACAGGGGAGACCTTCCCTGGGGACAAGAGCAGAGGACCCCTTCCTGGGGCCCGCGCTTCCCCTTCATCATAGGGTAGAAATGGGGGTTTCAGGGACCGCCTGGTTTTCTTGGGCTTTTTCAAATGTCCAAATATCCCTTAACGTCTAGTTTTCCTGGAACTCTTTATGCTGTAGGCCAGGGTCCACAGACTATGCTTCGGGCATGACTGTAGGACCTGGTGTGAGACACGGGAAGGCACAGCCCTCATGTGCAATGTGTCCTGGAACCGCCAGGCCCCCAGCCACTGAACTCCGACCCTGAGCCCTGACTGTGACCCTGAACCCCCACTCCCACCCCACCCCCAGTAGGAACGAGCCAAGGCCTGTACGGGGCCAAGCTTTTCCTGCTGGCCCGGGAGCCGCTGAGCTCTGGGAATTGCGAAGTCTGTGATCCTGGGGCCATCTCTTCTGGCTCACAAGGTCTGAAAAGCAGACCAATTAGCTATAGGATGGAAACCAGCCAAAGAGTAATTTCCAGTAGATTCGGGTGTGGCCTGTTTGTGCTTCTGCTCCTTTCCCATCAGCTGGTGTTGTGGGGCTGAGGCACTGGTAAGGATTATTGGAATGGATGGGATGCGAACCTTTCCCCAAGTCCATAAGAACACTTCAAAAGTAGGATTTTTCATGGGTGCAAATTTTACATTGTCTGTCTATATCATCGTTGACTTAACCATTTCCTCCAAAAAGATGGGGATCTCTTTGGAGGACGAGCACTAAGTTTCTAACACATCTCTTTGGCTAAAGATACATGTCACCAGCATCAGTGACCAGCACAATAGTCACTCCCCATCTCCCCAGAAAGGACAGTCCACAGACAATTCCCGTCACCGAAGGGTCAGCAGCCAGGACATGGCCCCAGGGTGCAGCCTGGCCCTCAGTTGTGGTTCTTCTGGAAAATCCACAAAGCCTGATAGTCAAGGAGAATTCTGGCAGCGCAGAGAAAGAATTTTTCCAGTGGGATGTGTTAGGATCCAACACTTTAAGTAGAACAATTTACTTTCAGTGTCATTCTTGAAAGAAATCAGGGAGGAAACCCCCATCAGACGCAAGACGTTTGTGTTTATCGGAACCTGAGAAATTGCCCATATGAAGAAACCCAGGTGCCGGGGCCCAACGAGGCAACACTGGACACTCAAAATGAACAGAGGGCAGACTCAGCCTGGAAAGCTCTCCATGTGTCCAGCAAATTCCCCTGAGGCCTCATGCATGGCCTGAAGTTTTGACAGCATCTGGGACAGAGCCTTCACGGTTCACGCCCAGCATTTTTCCTGGCTCTCACCTCTTTGAGGTCCTCTGCAGAGAGCTGCTCGAGTCATCCTTCCGGCCTCAGGACCCAGGCGTCCCTGCCAGGCCAGGCGGTCCTCTCCCGGCACTCTCTTTCCCTATGGATTTAGTCTGTCCCCACGCCCGTCTCCTTCACCAGCGTGAGACCGCATCTCTGAACAGGTGAGTGTTCTTTTAAGTGTGTATTGTGCGTTCTCATGTATTTTCATTACTATGAATGGTAGTGGGTTATTTTTCTTCCTCCCCCCACCCCCAGCCCTGTCTCCTTGCTGGGTGGGTACGGTTTGTTGATCCTCAGGCGTCTATCAGTTTGATGTCAAGAGAACCAAAACCACCAGGTGAAAAAGACACCCGGGGAGCTTGGTGCTGGCTTGCTGTGATTCCAAGCACACGTTAGCCATGTTATCCCTGTGCCTCATTCACAAGGAATTGTTCACCTCGAGATGCAGATAATGTTAGGTGTTTCCCCTCTGATTTACTAGGAACGACCCACTAAGACCAGGAGGTGTTTAACATCAGACATTTTAGGACTTCTCCTTTGGAGCCCACATCTCTGGGTGGGGGTGGGGGCCCACCGCCCTGAAAACGTCCTCCAGGGGTGCAGGTCACTGTGGCTCCCCCTGCCTGCACAGTGCTGCCGTCTCACCCCCCCAGCACACATTCCCTGGCCTCCTCCCTCTGTCTGGCAGGGCCCTGCCGGGGAGGACACCAACTCCCTCCCCAGCGGACCTGCCCTTGCCCGGGGCTCTCCATGCAGGATCCCTGCAGCCCTCTCCCCTCCCACAGGCGACACTGCTCCTTCTTCCCAGTCCTTGGCGGCTGAATGACAGCCTCGACCCACTGTGTCCTTTCCGAGCCTCCGAAACACAACACGTGCATTCTGCTTCTTGGTGCCATGAAGGACATCAGCCTTAAAACTACGAAGGTTTTCCTGATGTAAAGGAGGTCAAGAACTTAAGAACAGTAAAGTCTGGGTCTCTTCCTGGAAGGAGAAAAATACCTTTCCTTGTCTCCTCACTGCCCACGAGCCCACTCTGTCCCCACCCTCAAGGATGAACAAGGAATTACTCAAATAGAACACCCACAAAACTAAATCACCCAAATCTCTCAACCTTTCAGCTAGCATCCCTCTACACTGACATTTATTGAACACTTACTGCACCTGAGATGCTTTGCCAGGCAATTGATAGAAGCATTTTATCTTCCCAAGGATGCCGCGAGGTTTGGACAAGAGTCTCCATTGTCCACAGGAGGCTCTCGGGGCTGCAAAAGAAGGGAGCTTGCTCGGGGTCCAGCAATGGGCCCCACCTGATGCACGGGGTTGAGATCCATGTAAATACTCTGGGATGAGTGGACTTTGGTAACCTGATGCCTTTTAGAAAACGCATCCCATCCGAAAAGCCCTCCTCTTGTTAAAGCTAAGGATGATGCTGTATGCAAGCTAGGCCTTGCTGGATTCTTCTAGCACCTTCTGCCCGCCTCTCCCAAGGGATGTGTTCCAAACCTGGCTCTGCCAAAGCTCCTCCTCTCACTTTCAGGGGTCCTTTCTCTTTAGTGATAGAACAAGGAGTGAAGGGAAGGCCCAAGAGTGGCTATCACAAACTGGTCCCTGATAGGCGCCTGCGCACACCCCCAAGAGAGACTCCCAGGTGCCCTGAACTCTTCCACTGGCCAGGTTTGACTTTGGCTCCAGGTTCTCACTTCTTCTGAGGCCAAACTAGTTGGCTGCTCTGCCGTCTGTGGCCCCTTGGCCGTGCTGACTGGCAAAAGTAGGACGCATCGTCCTTCTGCACATGTTTCCACCTATGGGATATTCCTTCCAAAGCACAGACTTGGGAATCCCCTTGTCAAGAGGCGCTGTGGGCACGTTTCTTCACTGTGGGAATGCCAGCGACTGGGGGCCAGCAGCCTTGGACACAGGGATAGCGTTCTGCATCCACAGCCCCTTTGAGTACAAGTGTTCCGTAAGCTGCAGGTCAGAAAGCAACGGCTCCCGTCTGACAGAGGAAGACATTGAGGCCCTTTTGCTTGTTAAAATCCAAAAAGGTCAAAAAAAAAATCCAAAAAGGTCAATATAGTCCCAGGAATTTAGTGCCGCTGAGCTGCTGAAGCCAGAGGTTAGTCCGCAAAGGGGCCTGACACTGGGGCAGCGCCTCCCTCGTGCCCTCTGGGAGCTGTGGTCCCAATTCTCCCGGGGAGGGGGGTCCTGGCATGGACTTGCCCCCTCTCCTTTTACCGTCTCCAGAGAAGCGGGCAGGGCAGAGGCAGGGGCCTCCACCGAAGCACCCATTCCTACAACCAGGCCACCTGCTAGCAATGCCAACAGGCTTTTCAAGGGTCCGACTCCAAGTAACCCTGTGACAGGCCCACCGCGTGCCGTCACAATGCCAGAGGGAGCACATGCGTGTCCATCAAACCCATTTTCCAGAGAGGTCCCCTCATCCACTGAGGACATGGTGAGGTCACTCGGGAATCCTAACCCCAGTGCCCCGCTTCCCCCTGGCCAAGCTGATACTCCCAGGAGACCCTGGTTGTTGTCTCCCCTTCCCCAGCCATCAGGAAGCAGATGCACTCTTGTCCTTGGTCGGAGCCCCAAATGGGCACCACGAAGGTGCTTGTCCTCCTCCGTATGCTGGCCTCAACCCCAGCTTCTCCCTCACTCCCTCCTTCGGTCTCATCCGTCCTAGGCACTTCCCCCGGGGCAGCTGGACGGCCCCACACCACACTACACAGACTCCTCGGCGTCAGGCGCAAGGCTCCTTCCAGCTCCGCTCTCCCCGCTCTTCCTTGGCCGCCCTCCCCTGCGGAGTGACGGGCAGACCCCAGGAGAGGAACCAAGACTGGAGGGAGCCTGGCCCCCGGGCCGGCTGGGCAGGGCCAGTTCAAGATGCCACACAGGATATAAACCCTCAAAGACCAGCACATCCGACCACCCACCCACACGGTTCGAAATAAAACCAACTTAAAGTCGCAAACAGGTACAACAAAATCCAGGATTCCAACAAATCCTGGCTTCCCTTAGTGAGTAATTTGATGCCCGTTTTTTAAATTTCAGATTTCAAACTCTTCCCCTCCCCAGTGTTTGGAGGCATAAGTGGAAGTTTGATGTGCCAGTTGGGCAATGTACACCGGGCTGGGGAGGGAGGGAGGTGAGGCAGAGTGTGGCGCCCGGGGGGTCCCGGAGCCTCTGAGGAAAGAGCAGGCCTGCGTGGAGACCTCTACGCCAGGGAGAGAGGGAGCCTGAGCTCGCAGAGGGCCAGGGCACGGGAGGCGCTGCAGGGGGGTGGGTGAAGGTCCATGGGGATGAGGTAGGAGAGAGGGTTAGCCTCCGCCCCACTGTGCTAACCTGGGTTTTCAGCCAGCCACACCGGTTCAACAACATCACTGTCACTCTCTGTCTAGGGGAAGCTTGGGGCCTAAAGCCCAGAGCAGGCCCAGGCCAAGGTCAGCTTCCCCCAGGAAAGCAAAACAATGCTGACTCACCAAGTGGCACTCCCAGGGAGACATGAGGCTGGGAGAGCCCTTCTCCGCTGCTGCAGGCCTCTGGGAGGCAGGCTGCCCGCAGTGATCTCGTGCACTTCGCAACCTGCTCCACGCCTGCCCTTCCACTTGCAGGACTGCAGGCGCTAGTGCAGTCACTGCGCTGGCCCTGGCCGTGGGGAGGAAGAGAGGTAAACTCCGAGTTGTACAACTGAGCGACATTAATGACACTCCAAATGTTGTGCAGACATCACCACTATTTTCAAGACATTTCAACACCCCAAAGAGAAACTCTGGACCCATTAAGCAACAACCCCCAACTGCCTCCTCGTAGAACCTAGTAGCCTTTAGTCTACTTTCTGTCCCTCTGCATTTACCGTTCATCGAAGTGGAATCCTGTAACATTTGTCCTTTGGTGTCCGCTGTCTGGCTTTTTCACTTGGCATAACGTCCCTCAAAGTTAATTCACCCGTGCTGTAGCCCGTGTCAGAATTTCCTCTCTTTTTCAGGCTGCATATTATTCCACCGGAGGTATAGGGCACGTTTCGTTGATCCACCCTGAGTCTGGGAATGCTGGGCAAGCTTCCGCCTTTCGGTTGTTGTGAATAACGCTGCTGTGAACGTGGGTGTGCAGGTACCTGCTGGAGACTTGCTTGCGCTTCTTCTGGGTACCTGCCCGGAAGTGGAAGTCTTCTAGGTGTATGACCCAGAGGCTGAGTCGTATAGTAATTTTATGTTTAATTTTTTGAAGAATGGCTACACCATTAACGTTTTCTTTCTTTGGTTGTAACATTCTGTTTAAGTTACTTAAGAGTCTAAACTACTTTGGCGACGTTCTTAAAACTCTTCCCTAAATAAAAGTAACAGAAGGTCCTGAAGTATTTCTGAAGCAAAATAAAATCCGACCGTGGAGTGGTGTGGGCGCTAGGGGAGCCCCTCACTCAGGGCGGCCCCTGGGAAGGTCCCCTTCCTTCCGGCGCCGGGCCCAGCCTGCGGGGAGATGCTGCCACCTTCTGTCCCAACGGCCACCACCTGCCGCTGACGTGGGAAAGGCGGCCCGTGGGAGCAAAGCAGGGGCTGTTCCCCCAGATCCCAGCCCCCGCTTCACCCCAAGAGACAGAGGCCGGGAGGGACGGGGCCTGGACGCGCGCGTGGAGGGAGCGTCCAGGCTACTCGCGCGGGGAGCCCGGCCCTGCGCAGGCGTCCGCGACCGCCAGGGGGCGCAGAGGAGCCCGCCTTCGGCCAGCGCGCGGCAAGCGTGGGGCCACCACCGGTCGCTCCTCTAACCCTCCGACAGACCAACCTGCCCCCTTCGGAGGTGGCCGCGGGTTCTGTCTCCCCCAGTCGCAAGCAGAGGTCTCAGCGCGGGGCTGCGGACACCTGGGGTCAAGGCCGGGCCCAGCGCCGCCCGGGGCCTGGGGAGGGGAGCCTGAGGGTCTCCGCCATTGCGGGACCCTCACACAGGAACAAATATTGACCACACCCAACTGTCACTGTGGCCCTACGCTCAGAGTGTCCCCTCACCGTGCTTCATTCCTGTTTCTATCAGAGGCCACAGGTTCCTAAAGGACAGGAGCATCAGGCACCTCTGTCTCACGCAGAGTGGGCACAGGCACCCATGTCTCCCAGCTGCCCCACGCATAGGACTTGGTGCTCAGAGAAGGTGAATGGAAAGAATGATTGAACGAATGAATGAATGGGAAAGAATGAATTTGCCCCCACACTGTGTAGAGAGAAATGAACCAGGAGCCTGGTCCCTGGACTCTGATGTCAACACTGTCATTGATTTCGTGCAACCAACCCACAGCGTTTACTGGCGCCCAAGGGGTCCAGGCCCAGGGACGCTGAAGTGACCCCCTTTAAATTTATTTTAAGGAAAATGCAAGCACAACAGCCAGAATTGGGGACTTTGGGCCATAATGCAAAATGCAGTGTATGTAAATATGAATACATTAATATATATTGGAAGATGAGGTAGCAAAAAGGATATTTATCATCTTATTAAAAGCTCATTAAATTTCACCAAATTTTTACTATCGTACTGTTACTATAAGAGAATTTCCTTGTTTCTTGAAAATACACACCTAAGTATTTAATACAAGGGACATGGAGCTACAAATGACTCAGAAATAGTTCAGAAAAAAGTACCTTTTGCAAAAATTATAAATCGAGAGAAAAAAAGTTCATGAAAAAGATCGATAAATAGGGAGGGGCTATCTGACAGTCAGTTGGGAGAACCAGTAGGAATCCAGCCCTGGTGGGCGTGGGGATGGGATTGGTGCTGGGATGTGGGCTTTGGGTGCATCCATGACCCATGGAGTAGAGGCTAGTGTAAACCTACAACTAGGACAGGCTGCCAGTGGGAAGCAAGAGAGGTGCAGTGTCATGAGGGCCAAGGTTTAGGGGCTGCCTGGGTGTGGGAAATAAAGTAGTAGGGTAGGCAAAGTCCCAGATGGCCCAGAGCTGGAGTGTGGGGTGGGGGTGAACTGAACTGACTCAAAGGCCCATGTTAGCTACAGCCTTGGCACCTTATTTACCTGTAATCCCTAGGGGGTGACAAGGTTTGGAGGGAGCAGAGGGGCACTCTGGCTCACGGGGGTCCTCTCAGTGACCACATCTGTGCCAGTCACCATACTGGGTCTGTTGCAGTTCTTCTTTCTCTAAGGTTTGAAAAACTCTAGGGCGGGGGGAGAGATCCTGCTCTCTTCTCTGGTCAAGAAGAGACTATAAAGATATAAGCCTGGACTTACCGAGGGCTGCGGGTTGGGCCTGTGGGGACATCTGGTCTGAGTGAGGAGGGGGCAGGGGATAACTCATTCTACATGATTCCTTCCAGAAACCTTGATAGAGGCTTAGGAAGCTCAAAGCCACAGATTTGCTGACTTTATTCATGTTGATACCTAAGCCTGTAGAAATTCTTGTATATTTAGGCAAGAAGATGTATACAGAAATGTTCACTGCAGCATTATTTGTAAAAATGAAAAATCATCTGTTCCCCAGAAAATGAATGAAATGTGATAGCAGCCTCCTCATACTCCAGCTCTTGTACAGCTGCCTATTACATTGAGCAGAGCTGAGCTGCAAAAATATATTGTGGAAGTGACATTGTGTGACTTCCAAGGCTAGGTGATGAAAGACATTGGGACATATACCTTGCTCTCTCTTGGATCACTTGTTCTGTGACAAAGCCAGCCACCATGTCACAAGGACACTCAATCAGCTCCCTGGAGATGTCCCTGGAGCAAGGGACTGGGGCCTCCTGACGTCAGCTTGCCAGTGATCTGAGTGGCCCTCTTCGGAGTAGGCCCCCCAGCCCCAGTCAAGCCCTCAGGTGACTATAGCCCCAAGCCAACATCTTCAGTGCTGCTGTCCAGCCAGAACCACCCTAATTTCTGGCCTATAAAAACTAAGATGGCAAATGTTACTACAGTTTAACTATAGTTGTTACTAAGGCATTTGTTAGGGGGCATTTTTTGCTTCGCATGTAGCAATAGTGAATACAAATGTTATATAACCATAAAGTGATATTTAATCTGCTTTTTAATTTTTTTATTTTATTTATTAAATATTTGAGAGAGAGAGACCACAAGCAGGGGCCGAGGAAGGGCAGAGGGAGAGGGAGGGAGAGAACCTCAAGCAGACTCCCCCTGAGTGCAGAGCTTGATGCCACTATACTCAGATCAGGACCTGAGCAGAAACGAAGAGTCGCTCAATCAACTGCACCTCTCAGGCACCCCATATTTTTTAAACATTTTATTTTCTGTAAGTAACCTCTGCACCCAACATAGAGCTCAAACTCACAACATTGAGATCCAGAGTTACATGCTCTACCAACTAATCCAGCCAGGCATCCCTAGTCTGCTTGTTTTTAAAAAGGGGTTAAATAGCACATCATAGAATTCTACTGAGCTTTAACTGAGTATCTATGTGAACTTCATTTGGCACATAGCAGGCACTCAGTATGCTTGTTGCTGCACAATTCTCCGGTTTCATTTCCATCCCTTGGATTCCCAGCTGAATTTCCCCTCATTTGATTAACAGGTATTCTTCCTACTTTGAAAATTATCACAATATTCTCATTTGGTAAGATGAGTCCATCTGTTCTCACAGTACAAGTTGGAGAAAAAGCCCATCTCCTCCTCTTCAAGACATTTTACATTTATTTAAAATTGGGCCAAGCCCTTCTGAATACAGAGATCACAGAAGGCAGGCTTGCCTCAGTGACCTCTACTTCATCTTCCATTCCAAGCACCTAACTCTGAGGGATGGGGTCTGACTAGGTACTAATGAAGTGGAACTTAGGGAAAAGAAAATGCCAACCTGAGTTCCTGGCACCTCTACCCAGCAACCCTAAGGTCTCAGGGAGATTTTATTTTGGTGTCTAGGTGAAAGAACTTTTTTTTTTTTTTTAAGTAACCATGTTAAGCCATAGATTCATATAATCACATGAGATTTACCCCTAGAAACAAAATTGACAGCTCCCTTCACTACTACTGGACAAAATATAGATTTCTTGACTTCTGAAAAGCAGAGGGGGGAAAAACTCACATTAACACCAAGGACTATGTGCCAGCGCACCCATGACTTCACTCACCACTTGCCAAGTTGCTTAAATTACTGGCTTATCCAAAATACAGGGAACTTTTCTGTGCCTGAAAGTCTAGTGGAGTATGTATTTAAATATGAAAGAGACCAGTGAAATTCAAAAACACTGGAATTAAATGAGGAAAAGAAAAGTTGTAAGCCCTTGCTAGACCAAGTCGGTTCAGTATTCCACACTTTGGTGAGAACCAGCCCCTCACCCCCACCCCCACCCCGGGGGGATTCTGGGGTCCGTTTCCTTGTTAACATCCAGCGTGAACTGTTGACACACCTGAAAGCTAGGATGCTAAGCAGGCCCACTTTTAAGAGAGCGAGAACAGATAGACATTTGTTGGTCGTGTCTTAGTATCCCCACATTAACTTCCATCTATTCTGAAGTGTCAACTACTGCCTTTCCCTGTTCCAAAGGATTTCAGAAAGCCTGAATGGCTTTAGATTTCAGCGGGTCCAAATACTGCACCTTAAACAGTGGTTCTGTGTGGCCAAGGGTGTTTCAGCCTACTCTTTTGAGAATCTGGCACAGAACAAGCTCCCCTTTCACTTGACCCTCCTTTGCTAATACAAGGCTGTTTGGCTGGGCCCAGCACTCCATGGGGCAAATGTTTAAGCCAAGAATAGTCTTCATTCTTCCTGTGAAGCTTTGAAAGGCTTCTAAAGTACACAGGAAATTGTCAATCCTTATTTTCTGTTGAAAACGGCTGACACTAAACTTTGAACATTCTATGGATTAATCCCAAATCATGGGAACCAATTTGCTTGAAAGAACCAATTTTTTTCAGCCATGTCAGAGATGAGATACTCTGATAAACCATCTCAGCATTACTTGCAAAGGACATATTTTGTAACTCCCATTACTGGCACTGTAGAAAACCCACTTTTCACCAAAATTACCTTATTTCCATGGTGTGCCCTATTGTCAAAACATACTTCACTTAGTAACTCCAAACGGCTTTGTGTCTACATAGAAGCAGGTCTAGACGTACCAAAGCATCATGCAAACTTACTAAAAATGCACCATTATTTAAAGTTGGGGAAAAACAATACTCTTTGTCAGGGGCGCAGCATCACTGCTTCCATCAACATCCAAGGATAACCTCTCAAGGTCCAGATACCTTCACATAAACAGTCAGAATGTAATCTTCACTCTAAACCAGCAAGGGAGATATAGACCCTAATTTTAGCTGAAGAAACAACTGTTCAGAAAGGAAAGTAATATGCCCAATTCATACAGAGATGGGATTTGAACATAGATTAGTGTGTTCAGGGTTTTCTAGCACACACCAGGTGGTCGTATGGCATTAGACTGAAGCACATAGGCCCTGATGTCATCACTAAGACTGGTTCAAACTCCAGCTCTGCCAGTTACCACTTGTCTCCTAGGTAAGTCACTAAACATCTCCAAGCCTGTTTCCATTCTGTAAAGGGATGATACTGGTATCTATTAAGGGTTAAATGAAGATAATGCACAAAAACTAACTTACCATCTGGAACATACTAAGTGTTCAATACATGGATGATTGTTATTATTACAAAGGGTAAGGAAAATACCCTGAATGAAACACAGGGACTTTTATTTACATTTGCAAGCTTTTTATTAGAAAAGACTTCAGTTTACTGGAGTGGCAGACAATTTTTCCTTTCACATCAAATAGGATACCACAGCGGTCTTCACTAGGTCATCCTTGGGGAGTCAACAAAATTATTAATGATCTACACATTACCTAGATCAATGGCTTCCAAAGTGGAATGAGCTAGATAATTCAATGGGGCTTAAGAGTGCTAAACTTTTTTTCTCCACTTTAAAAGTCTGTTTCATAATGTTCACAGTAACATTGTAGTACATGCATACAATTTATTATACAATTGCAATTATGGGTACATGCTGAAAAATATTTAATAGGGAAACAGGATAAAGTTTGGAGATAGTGATCCAGATGACTTGGTTAAGTCAACATTCTGCTCTTGCTGCATTATCAGACCATCTTATTCACTTTCCTCTTGCTTTTTCCTCGCCTACTATACACCTACTTCCACATTACTAGGTCAGTTTCTCTAAGAGGGTAAAAGGCACAAAAGGCGGGGCTGGGGGTGGGGGTTCTCAGAATATGCAGGCGGTAGAGTGACACTGAATTAATGAGTCTGAGAGGCAGGAGCCTGTATGTATCCTTTCAGCTTTTAAGAGTATGACATAAGCTACACAGAAATATGCCACATGTCCAATCAATTCATTTTATCAACTTCCCTGGTTACTTGTGAACTTGAGAACAGTCAAGTAGATCTCATCCCACTAGGTGGCAGTAAAGCTCTATCATTGTGGTGCCCAAACCCATCTCTGGGACCCGAGTTGACTTGGTCAATCCTGCACACTTAGAAAGATAGTGGTTACCGAGTTGCTTCAGTCATAATGCCTCTAGATAATGGAGAGTAGGCCTCGTTTGTTTTACTGTTTACAAGCTGGCCTTTCTTTATGCCTTCCTGAATGTTACATGTATTATGAGTAATCATACAGCAGTTCTCAGAAATCCACAGGCCACATAGCAAAAACAGCCCTCCACATGCTTTGAAAAGCCTGGAGGCAACAATCAGAAGACCCGTATCAAATTCAGGTAAACCTTAGGTTTGACATGGATAAGGATTTGTGCAAATTTTTACTAGCACAGTAGAATAAAAATGACTTACAAACTTGTAACAATATACAGAACTTTTAAATGGTAACCATGAGGACCTGTTTCTAGGAGTAATACTTCACTAGTTAGGCAGGTAGTCTATACAAAGTTTTTCATTTTGCATTCTCCAAATTCAGTAGGTGGTCAACTCCCTAAAACCAAACCTTTTGATTACAGATGTTAACCCAATCTCTCTTAACATAGGAATCAAAACAAATAGAAAAAAAAAAAACAACCCTACGTATTTTACCTATAGTTATTCTGGAACACCTGATTCTAGTCTTGGACTAACAGGCAATTTATTTTTAAAAAGCCACTCATACCATGTTAATGTTCTCCAATAGCAGAAGGCATTTTAGGATTGACGAAACTTTTCCAAGACAATTTTTAATGCCTCATGAGATCTACTTTAAACATAGCAACCCTGGGGTGAACTTATACATAAAGTCAAGATTACGTAACATGAATAATCTATGTTTTTACATTTTGGATCTATGTATCTTTGAAAAGCATTAAGGATCTTTCAAGCGGACTGACTTATTTAAATCCTTCAGCCTATGAAGCCAACAAAAATAAGAATTAACCCTCACTTCCTTCTGCTTGGATCATTAATTTTAAAATGTAACAAACATAGTAAAACTTTTTACGGTAATGAACTGGATTGTATTGATTGTACTTACAATGCCATAAAGCATTATGTTAATATCTTTATCACATTTGACCTAGTGAAATTATACCACTTTCTTTCCAGGTAAAAGTTTCAGATTCCAGGGACATGAGAGTTTACCTAACGTGGATGAGTTGGGATTTTTCTCAGAGGAATAACATATTAATGAGATAGTAATGAATAGAGATACTGTATATCTCATAAATTAGAAAACCAATACATAACCATTCCAAATGAAATAAACATGCAGGAGAAAAGATCAGTTACAATTGTGGAGGAGGCAAATTCAAGTTGAAAAGTTTCCACCCAAACATATTCTAGTTTTGTTATCAGCTGTAAAATATTTGAGCCCACACTCTATTACATCACAACATTGTTTATTATGTGAATTTTTTACAATACAAACAAAAAAAAATACAGAAATGCAATATATGAATACAGCTAAATGCAGAACGGTGACTTTTTTTCTTTTCAAGAGGCCATGATTCCCATTTCTAGTAAAATAAAGAGACGGCACATAGGTAGAAATAGGTTGGTCGTTAGCTTCACAATTTTGCCTAGAAATTATCTATAAATGCATTTTTCCCCCTGCTACTTACCATAAAGTGTAAAAAGGGAATTAAAGGAAAGTTTCCTTGTTGGTTCCTACCATATGAAAGATGCTATATTCTATTTTAGCAGGGCCAATATATGGAAAATACCTAAATAAAATGTTATTACAAAAATGAAGCAGTAATGAGATTCTGGCTATAAAGAGGGCACTAAATGAGAATAACATATATTTAAAGAATCCAAAACAAACAAATAAACAAAAAAAGGTTGTTATAAAAAAGCTCTAGGTGCATTGTAAGCATATAGGATTTTTTTTCCATGTGTATTTTTAAACAATGGAAGTGTCAAAAAATAGGGTCAACTGTGTTAGACTAAATTACATTATTGTATACGCTGTACTGAATGGAACCTTTGTATTATAATTATCATAGAGAAGCATAGTTTGCATCATATTATGGCAATTTATCCTCAATGAAAACCTTCCAGAGTCCTTTTATTTTGGAATATCCTGTAAACAATCAAACCACCAGAACATGATTGTACAACAGTAAAATGTTTTCTTGCATTAAATTGAAGACATCTGTTTAATAAAAAAAAAAAAAAGAAAATGTAGGAAAGGTACTTAGAGCTGTTAGTTTCTAAGTACACAACACCCTAGACAATTCAAGGCATCTTAATCTCCATCAAGAACAAAAAAATAATAATAATTTTTGTCATGCTGTTAAATCCATCATTAAGGATAAAACTGGTGCAAATTGGTCAAACGGATCCAACAAACACTGATGTCCAAGCTGGCATATTGGCAACTAATACGTAACTGGTGGTCAATAGAGGGTTTAAAAGATCTTCCCTTTCTTCTTGTTCTTTTCCAAGGTCCTAAATGGTTAAAGGAAAATAATCAAAATGAACAGCCATGTTATAAACATTACAGACAATATATGATAGTATCAATGGCTAATCCAGCTACAACTGTGTTCGATTTTCCAACACTACTTTTTTATTTAAAAAATTAAAAGGGGCGCCTGGGCAGCTCAGTCAGTTAAGTGTTTTCGGCTCAGGTCATGATCTCAGGATTGTGAGATCGAGCTCCATGTCAGGCTCTGCACTGGCTGTGGAGCCTGTTCAAGATTCTCTCTCCTTCTCTCTCTGCCCTCCTTTCCCCCTGGCTCCCTTTCTCAAAAGTAAATAAATAAAACTTAATAAAAAAATATAAGGTTTAGAAGTGAATAATGAGGACAATGCAAATCTGTAACAGATAATCAAATATTTGACCAAATTTCAGTATAAATAGCAAAAACAGGACAAAAACCAATTTTTAATGCATGAGAACAATTCTTCCCAAATGAAAATAGTGCAAATTGAAAAATATCAACTGACATCAAATACAGTATGCTTTTTTCTTTTACTGTCATTTGAATTCTGCATTATGTTTGCTTTTACCAACAGATTTTCCTCTTTGCTGGGGAAAAGTTAATAGAAGGACAGTGTTATAGAACAAATACCTAACCCTGAAAATATTTAGTAGTGAGGGTAAACTGTAGGATTCTTACAGGGATACAACTTTTCAATTTTTAATGGGACTAACAAGAAAAAGAACAAATCAAAATACAAATATTACTGAGTTTTGTGTAAACTAAGAACAAGTAACTGATCAGTTGTATTTGGAATTAGATATCCAAAATTTTATCTTAAGAAATAATTTTTACCCTAAAGAAATAATTCAACACAACTAAAACATACCCCTAAATGCATAAAAGATCTTTGTAGCAGTGTTTTCTATGGTTGCCAATGATTGAATACCACTATTTTGTCCAATAACTGAAGGGAGGAGATAAGAAATTGATCATGGTAAGTCACTTAGGGAAAATGCTATGAAGCTATGAAATTATTATTATGAAGCCTATTAAGTCATGGAAAATGTCTGTAATGAAAAGAAATACTGTTAGAGTAGACAAATTGCATCCATCTATATAAAAATATTCATCCATGAAATTAACTGTGCTTGGGTGACAATGAGTAAGGTCTTTATTTATTTTTTATTTATTTATTTGAGAGACAGCAAGTGCTCAAGAGCCAGGGGAGGAGCAGAGGGAGAGGGAAAATCTGATTCCTCCCTGAGCAGGGAGTCTAAAGCGGGACTAGATTCAGGATCATGAGCTGAGCAGAAGGCAGACATTTAACTGACTGAGCTGTCCAGACGCCCTGAGTAAGGTCTTTTAAAATAAACAAGACAATAATTCCTTAAAACATTAATACACACATTTCTTAGGAATCTGATATTAATTACCTGGAAGAGTTCTGTTGTTCTAAAATACGTTGTTGGGCTTCCCAGTTTGCTTTTTCATCTTCAAACTGACGACGTTTTTCCTCTAATTCTTTGTGCTGTGCTTCCAAATTCTTTTTCATTTGCTCATGGCGCCTTTGGAGCTAAATCACAGCAAAATATGTAAAATAAAACTGTTTAAGATATCAGGAGCAGAAGTACGTTTCACCCAGGCATCCTAATGTTATGTATAAGCCCTGAGTTCTTATGCTATAAATTCAGAATACCATCTGGAAAGCACTGTCTAGGATTTTTCCTTCTGCAGGACTTGCCACCCTAAAGGCCAGTGACCCAAGAGAGTAATTTTGGGAAATGGGGGGGGGGGAGTGCAACAAGTTTATAGTTGTATGGCGCTTTACAATGGACATATCCTATCTTATTTATCATCTCATTTTTCATTACTAATAAGCATGAAGAAACAAGGCAAGGAAGACATCACTGTCCTCACTGTATAGATGAGCAAACAGTTGCAGAGTTTAAGTCACTTGCCCAAGATTATTAGCCAGAATATTGAAAGAACCAGGACTGAATCAGTCTCCTAATTCCAAGTTCAGAAAGCTGAGACAAGTGGAAAGAAAGCAGGTAGATAGGGACCTAAAGAGCTCCAAGATCACAGTAAGCTTCCCCAATTCCTATAAAGCAGTGGTTTCTCAAATGTTAGTTTTCATACAAATCACCAAAAGTGCTTGCTCAAAATACAGAATACTGGACCTCACCCAGACATACTGAATTAGAATCTCTGAGTGTGAAGACTAGAAATCTGCATTTTCAACCAGCTCCAGTGATTCCAATGCAGGTATTTTTCTTACATTGAGAATTAATGCTGTAAAGAATGCTGGCTGAGAAGTAGAAACACTCTTGCAAACTGTAGAAGAAACAAAGAGCTTATCTAATGGTTCCTTAAATAATTTCATTTAGGCGCTAGTCAATCTATTTCTGAAGAAATAGTCACACCAATAAAAAAAAAAGTCAGGTTGAATACACTTAATATCTAAAAACTATTCAACCTTCAGATGTCCAGGAATCATATTCTATTAATGATCATATTACGTCAGCGAGTTAACATCCCGAATTTGGATTATAGTAAAATTTTGCATATACAATGTTTTCTCAATCATTTTGTAAAATCACAAAGAGTGACTTCATATTTATTCTTACTGCAAATATTTCATGCAATTCTTACAAAACAAAACCACCTAAGATAAATTTAAACAAACATGAGTCAAATTTGAGATATCATCTTCCTGATTATAGCAAACAAGTACTAATAAGAAAATATCAGAAAACAGGAACACAGGAAAATGCCTCTAGTTATAAAAAAAAAAAATGCAAGGGAATCATAAACACACAATCCATACTAGTTACTTCAGAGAAGGAGAGAGAGAACCACCACAGGGGAGAATTAGAGGTTTAAAATGAATTAACAAGGTCTTATTTTTTAAGCTGGGTAGTAAGTTCATAGGTATTCATCATTCCTTATCTCTATATTTCTGTTACATATAAGTATCTTTTGTGTTAATTGCATGTAGGTAAAAAGTACAGGTTACAAGTCCTCTCAAGGGACTACTAGGGTTAAATATCTTCCAAAATTGACTTTTTCAGATTTTAGAAAGGCAGTATTACTTAGAAAAGTGTATATACTACATTTATAAAATACCTCCTGCGCTATTTAGGGTAGCACCTACCTTAGCATCAAACACATTACTATTTTTTGCAGTAAATTTTATAAATATTCACATAAAGTGGAATAAAACAATTAGTTCTATATGTCTGGTTTTGCAGTTTTCAGAGTTCAATAGGATTTAGGATTTGAAACTATGGATACATGACTGTGGACTTGTCTAGTGATTAAGAGCAAATTTAAAGAATGGGTTCAACTTACAACAATATGCAGCACTGACCTAGTTAATTTATCCTTCCTCTCATGTGTAAAAAGGGAGATGGACAATAATATCTACCTCATAGAATTATGGTGTGGACTGAATGACACAATACATTAAGAATGCTTAGTACTGTGCTTGATGCACTGTGCTGCTGGATATTAACAGCAGTGCCCTAAACAAACATTTCTAACACTAATGAACTTGAGAAAAAACTGTATTAAACAAGGTTAAATAGGTCTTTTCACCTTATATTTATATACTTAAATGGCTTACAGTATTAGGAAAAACTTGGCAGATCTCTTTACAGGTTCTTCCAATGCTAAGAAAGATTTCATCCTTCACAGAGTAGTTTCTCAAAACTCTGTTTCACCACTCATTGAAATCATAAAAACTCTTGAAGGGTTTTTCAGCTTCAGTTTCCTAATTACTTATTTATAACATTTACTCTTAGGAGCAGTTTCTAAAATATGTCTATAGCAAATGTAAATTCAACTACTTTAAGATTTTCAACGAAATCTAAGTGTAGAGGAAATACAGACTCTTGATTATTCCTGTTTTTATTCCCTTCTGTTATAGATTTTCCAGATTATTCACTCCTTAGTGAAAGGGTACAAACTCACATGGACAGAATTAATAAAAGGCTGATAAATAAAAAGACTAAACTTAATCTCCAAAATGTCATCTTATTAATAACAGATGCTAGGGATGCTATTCCTGCAGTGCTTTGCACTCTCAAGCCAGAAGGAAGTATTCCATATCTTTGCTGCATTAATTTTATGACAAATGTAACAACAAAGTGGTTGTTTTTTTTTTTTTTGAAGTAAGAGATCACATGTAAACCCTAGTAATTTAAGAGTAATCTAATGTGGAATATAAACATTTCCTTGAAATTACTCAATATTTTACTCACTCCATGCATTCTATTTAGTATATTAAAATACTTTTGGTTATTTAGTCAAAGGTTTCAGTAATTTATGCAGTAATTACAAAAGTAATGAGATCAACCATAAGAATGTAAACAAAATAGATCTGAATCCCCTTTTAATATACTTAGATACAAATATTATTAGTGGAACCACATACAAACACAGGGGTCTCACTGAATTTTAACATTAAAGGTCATTTAAAAAATATTAATATCTATCAAAGTAACTATTACTCGAGTCTCATGTTAGTGGTTTTTTTTTCCCTCCACGTTTCACTTTTTGAAGGAAGTGTAAGGAAAAGTCTTCAAGGTCTTTTTGATTTATAGAAACTAAATGTATGACTCAACATCCAAGGTGGTAGGTAAGCTTGCTGGGATGCTTTGTCACTACTCTACCAATGTGCTAACAATGGCAATTACTCTGACACTATATTATAAATATGCCCAACTCATGTATAACAATACCACCTTCCTTCTATTTTCTCCCCCTTTGGCTGTGTGTAATTTATCCTGGCAAGCCCTTAGTCAGTTAAAGTTCTTTCTTTCATATTTTTTCATTCATTTTCAAATAACTCTGGTTTATTATTATAATTCTCATAGAAGTTTTTATTCTTACATCCACCCAAAATCCTTGATCTTTACTCTTTTTACCTTGAATATATGAAATAGCTTATTATAATTTCATTTCTCATAGTTTGCTCATTAAAACTGATAATTCATTATCAGTATTCTATTATATCTTCCTAACAAGTACATTTATGGCCACTTACATATTGAAGTATGTATTATTATAAACAAAGTGCTTCCTTTCATTTCTCCATTTTATTACATTAGGGCATTATATTAAATTTAAAAAAATATGTGTAGAAAGGTTTTATTATCTATACTACTAAAGAAATTATTATTTTGAAAAGAAATAATGTGTCTATAAGATGTGAAAATGTTAGGCTGATTACCTCAGCTTCTGAATCCTTCAGTTTCTGAACTTTTTCTTTGACCTTCATTTCAAACACCTGCTCCATCTCCATCTCCATCTTCTTCATCTTAGCTACGTGTTCCCTTCTTTCTTCTTCCATTTGTGCAAGAGGGCTCCTGTTGTGAACATTAAGGATAAACATCAAAAGTCTAAATATGAATTCAATACCAAACTCTGAAACACTGATGATAACAAATGATATGCTGAATCCCATTACTAAATTCTGTTTTGGAAAATTAGTTTGAAAATAATTTAATTATTCTAACACCATCTTAAATGACATAGAACACAGATTTGAAGCTTTATGTATAAATGCGTTAAAAATTCTTTAGAAGCTTTACAATTTATAAATACTTATAATCTAGAATTTCCTTCCATAAAGTTTTATATTTAAACCTGAATCTCTAACAAATAATTACTATGAAAATAGATATAAAAAACAGTTAGCAGGATGTTTCTCTTAACGTAGTGCATATCAAATCTAAAGATGACATAAAATAAACTGTAGAAGGAAAATGGAAACAGTCCCAAATTATACTCTCAGAATGGAAAATGAGAAGAAAATTATTTAATTTTGTACTTTAAACAAAATTTTAATGTGAAAAAAGGAACCGAGCTAATGAAGTTAATATATGTAGATATTTTTAGCTCTATAAATTTCTAAGTGTTATAATCTCTTCTGTAACAACTATTGACATCACAATTATAAGTTAATTAACAATAATTCAAACTTATTTTAGTAACTGAATTACCATGTTAGAAATACTACCAGTCAATCCCTAGAAAGTTTTTCATTGAGGTATGCAGAATATTTCTAGGCCATTTATGGTAATTTCACTGCTTATGAAATTCATTCCACCTAACTCAAATATTTCATTGTCTTAATTTTTTGTCTTATTTTAAAAAGATGTCTGGTGATAAAACACACATACAGATGATACACAAGAGAGAGAATCAGAAAACAGACACAAGCATAGTTAAATGCAAGTATTTCACTCTACTGACATTAAAGTCCACAGGCTCAAATCTCTGCACAATTTTGTTTTTGTTATTTTTTTTAAAGATTTTATTTATTATTAGAGACACAGTGAGAGGGAACACAAGTGGGGGGGGGGAGTGGGCGAGGGAGGAGCAGGCTTCCCGCTGAGCAGGGAGCCCCATGCAGGGCTCAATCTCAGGACCCCGGGATCATGACCTAAGCCAAAGGCAGCCACTTAACAACAGAGCCACCCAGGCACCCCTCAAATCTCTGCACAACTTTGATCAAAATTTTCATGTTAAAAAGTACTGCAAATGAGCTTTATCTTAAAGCTAGTATACTTAAAGAGACACAAGTGAATGCCAAAGTATCAGTAACTCATTACAGTCCCAGGGAGGAAAGAAACTTGTGCTCCGTGACGGAGGATCTTTGAAAACTATTCAACATGCAGGACAACTTAAAAGAGACATGTCCTCTTCTGGCTTTGTTGATAAAACATGTTTATTTTGCCTCCACATCAACAGGCTTTGACCACTGAATATTGCACTTTAAATTGGCGAATTTTGGGGCACCTGGGTGGCTCAGTCATTAAGTGTCTGCCTTTGGCTCAGGTCATGATCCCAGGGTCCTGGTATTGAGCCCCGCATGGGGCTCCTGCTCATAGGGGAGCCTGCTTCTCCCTCTCTCACTCCCCCTGCTTGTGTTCCCTCTCTTGCTTTCTGTCAAAAAAATAAATAAAATCTTTTACAAAAATAAAAATAAAATAAAATAAATTGGCGAATTTTATCTCAGTAAAGCACTTTAAGAAATTAAATCATGGCTTACAAACAAAAACAAAATCAGGCCTCGGATTTCACCTATTAACTTCTAGGGTTAGTCAGTTTAATCCTGAGGTGACACACTTCGATTATGGTATACTTCTCTCCTTATGAGGCTGAGGGTTTGTTTTGTTTTGTTTTGTTTTTTGTGGCTAAGTATTTTTACGGCACTCTTCTTCCCTATCAAGGAGGAGGAGTAGAGAGCTAGATGGGATATATTAACAGGACAGAACATTGGCTATTGATTTTTCTTAGCAAAAAGGGAGGACGAAGACATGAAGTGCTGTGATCAAAGTCTGCTTTTGCAATTATTGTAAATTCAAATAAAATGTTAACTAAAGGTATTTCTTCACCAAAAGTAAACATACAAACCTGCAGTATATTTTAACAATTAAGCAATTAATCTGAGGTTCTGAAAATGAAACTAAACCAAACATTAACTTAAAACAAAAACCTGCATTCAAAAAGTGAGGTCAATTGAAACAAACTTTTATATATAAACATCATTATTTCATTAAAAGTTAGGGGACTTCCTGATAACATAGTTCTTATCTTTATGGCAGGTGTTTTTAAGATAGGGGCTTCCGATCTCTTGGGCAGAGTGCCAATGAATCCCCTGAAATAACATACCAAATTTGTGTGTCCATGCAAGCATTTTTCTGGTGAGATGGTCCAAAGCTTTTGTTAGATTTTGAAAAAGTCTATAAGCCTCACTTCTCCCACCCCCTCAAAACATTTTAAACTCTAGAAAAGAAATAATCTAAATAACTATTTTTTTAGTTGACATTGTTAATTATGTATTTTTTTTTTAAAGATTTTATTCACTTATTTGACAGAGAGAGCAAGATCACAAGTAGGCAGAGAGGCAGGCAGAGAGAAAAGGAAGCAGGTTCCCTGTGGAGCAGAGAGCCTGATGGGGGGGCTCAATCCCAGGACTCTGAGATCATAACCTGAGCCGAAGGCAGAGGCTTTAACCCAGTGAGCCACCCAGGTGCCCCGTGAGTATGTATGTTTAAGCAAGAGAGATTATCCAACAATACTGTTGCAATTTGAAAACATAGCTCGAAACTGTAAATATATTAAATAAAACAAAAACTCAGAGTGACTTTAAAATTTAATATATATTCTTACTTATAATACTCTATGTATAAAATATTCATTTAATTTTATCCTTGGTAGGAAGAAGGCTGTCATGTAAATTTAAAGAATTTATCATATAATTTGCACATGAAAAGGCTACCAACTAACCAAAAGTAAACATGTCATCTTGATTTTTATTTAAAGAACTCCGGGAAAATAGAAGACTACAAACCAGCAGGCTATGTTTTGAAATTTGCTTTTAAATTTAAATATTAAAAATCTCTACATCCTAAAACTGCTTAAGTCTTTGGAAAACAAAGACTTACATGCCTTCAACTGTGTCATATCTAAAAGAACAAAAAAGACCCTTAGAACATTTACAGTAAACCACACTAAAAGCAACAATTAAAGGCAAATTCAGAGATTTCACAATTAAGTAATTAAGGTCTGTGCCCTAAAACATAAGTTTATGGCAAAATTCGTTAAAGCTAATTTTTCCCAAAATTCTGTTACTAATTACTATACCAAATCATTATGAAAATAAACATTCTGTGCAATTATCTTCTGATAGCCTGCTCAAATTTCTAGACCTATTTAAATATGTGTACTTTCAAAAAAATTTTTGCAGTATTTCATATTGAGATACTTTAAGTTGTTCAGCCTTGTCAAAATATTTGACTCCTGACCAAATGAAATGATATTCTAGTGTTTAAAAAAAATGGTCATATATATGTCTAAAATGGATTTTTTGAAGCCGCTCACCAGTAAAAATGATCTTCCAAATTTCTTTAATTTTTAAATTAGCCCCTCATTTCTAGTCATCTTTATTAAAGTGATATTTAAAAAACTGTAATACAAAATTATGCTTACAATGTAGAAAACACAGGAAGAAGGGTCATTTTTTTCATTATATTAAACATTTTTTTCCAAATAAAACCTTTTTTACTAGATGGCTGGAAAAAGCATTTAAATTATATGATAGCCCAACTGCTTTTTAATGGAAACTCTTCTTTACACACATAGATATGCTAAAGCGTATACACTTAAACTTCTCTGAGAAATTTAAAGCAACTCAGTCAAAGAAATGAAAAGGCCTGGTAAAAAAATAAAAAGAAATTAAAAGGTATAACATAACTTGTATATCTTGCTAAATCCACAAAGATTTAATATAACTCCTTCTAGGGATCTCTTTAAAGGGTTATAGTTCCTGAAAGCCACCAGATGACTCACCCTTTCATGTGACAAACAGCAAAATCACAGCAAGGACCACACAAGGCTGACCTAGTAAGGTTCTAACTGTGGTTGTGTTACAAAACCCACATTTTGAGTATAGCAGAAGACAACCACATTTCACTTAAATTATGTGTGGTCTTTCCTGAAGAACACACTAAACGAACACATTCACATATTTTTGCTCCAATGGTTAGTAGGCCACTATGTACACAAACATGTAGCAACTTTCATACAAAAATTTTCAAAGGAATTTCATTTAGATAGATTTCAAAGAGCAACAAAAATTTCAAAAATTCCGGGAAACAATACCAACACTTCATTTTGCCAAGCGAGAGCATTAGAGCCAAACATAAAACAATACTCATGATCATTATATTTTCATGAAAGAACATTTAAACAGTGAAAGATACAACTGAACAAATGTAATTTTTTGAAAAAACTTTAAAAATTTCAGAAAATTGTCTTTATTTCTCTTTCAGTGAAAACTATATTGTGCCAAAAGAGTTCTGAGAATCAGCTTTTGGAAACTTGTATTTTCAGTCATTTCTAGGAATCTGTTATCCATAAAAGTTTTCCCAAGCTCCATCTGTAGATGGAGAAAGCTATACAAAACAGAAAAATAACATATGGGAAAGAGGTAACAGGGTATGCCCAACTTGGAACAAGATAACAACTGTCATAACTGGTGCCAATGATAGACAACAGTTCATAAAAGAGTCACCAATCAAATGTGATTTTAAGTGAAACATACAAAAGACGACCAAGGAAGAACTTGAAGATTTATTAAAAATAATTAACAACAAATAAATAAGAAGTAAGTTAACCTTCCCCTTATTGGTGGATCACTTTCCTTTAAGAGATCTACCATCTGGATATTGCTAATTCTTCTTCCTTTTCCTTTACAGCCCCTTGTGCAAATCTTCTTTGTTGATCTCGAACTTCACCTCCCTTTCTTTCCAATTGCCTACCACCCTCCATACTCTCCAGTCAGAGGTGAACAAGATACACATTCCCTGAGGATTTAAGAAGTATTTAAATTGGTGACTTGATATTTTCTTTCCCAGATACAGACGATACCTGAATAGCTGCTAGGAATAGTGCCCCCTATTCCAGATTTGGCTTTGAAGCAAATTAGTATTTGATGAGACAAGCTCAGCTATTTTTCAGATTTTAACCACGTAATTTAAACCTTGGTTTCTTCCCAGCTTTACTGAGATATAATTGACATATAATATTGTATAAATTTAAGATGTACAATGTGATGTCTAAATCTTGTTTTAATCGCTTCTCGGCCTTTTGGCTAAGATCAAGTGTAAATCTTGTTTTAGGGTCCTTCCAAAATAAAATCATTCTAACCTAACAGAAAGGCACATTTTCAGATATACAAACGAAATATCTTTACCCACTATTCAGTTAATCTACAGTCCACCCAAAACTGCCTCAGAAAATTATAAGATTCATTAATGGAGTGACTGGCTGGCTCAATTGGTAAAATGTCTGCCTACAACTCAGGCCATGATCCCAAGGTGCTGGGATCAAGTCCTGCATCAGGCACCCTGTTCTGCAATTAGCACTTTGTGGAGTACACACTCCCATATAAAGGTTAATATAACTGTAAATTTTTAATGGATTTGTGTAAGTATAAATATTACATGAGGGCAATGAAAAAAACATAGGTCCACCAGCAATCAGTAGATAAATAAATGACCTTATTATCAATTTTATTTCTTCCTCAAATTGCCTGCAGATGCTATATAGAGACCATGCAAAGTGATAAAGTGATAAAATGACCACCTTTCACTTTTTAAGGACCAGAGATTGTCCAGTTCAGTGGTCTTCAAACTGAGGTCTCTATTTATATCAAGTATTACAAGAGTTACCGAAGACTGTACAGTTTTAAGAGACTCAATTCCCAGATCCTCAATTTCCATACAAAGTCTTGCCTAAAGTGATCTGCCTGAAAATTTCCAAATTACAGATAGCCAATTTCTCACTTTACAGAAGAAAAACGTACCCTCTTAACCAGCCCTTACCTGAGGTACACTGTGTGAGGTCTATCTGGAGGTGTGAAAACCTCCAGGTGACAGGAGAGCAATCTCCCTCAGTGATTAATCGAAGTACTATAACATAATCCCACAGAGTGTCTGTATCTCCCAATATTAAACATGTTTCTATCAAGGGCTAACCGTGATGTTAGGTGTTAGAAAGGCAGTATTTGGGTCCATGTAGGGATGCACTGAGTTCAGATTCATAGTAGAGGGAGGTCGGAGGAGAAGTGGCAATTTTTGTTTAATGACTCTACCTCTTCCATTTCAACCCCCCCCAACCTCAACCTCTCCCTGTCAATATTATCAAAGGATAGATTGCTATGGAGGGAAGAGTCCCTTGAGAGCAATATAACTAGAATATCACTAAGAAGCCTAAACTCACATTTGCTTATATCACATATTTAAATAATCGCCATTCTTTTCAGTTACTCAGGGATGAATCCTTAGCTTATAGCACTTTAACATCAGTTAAAGCACAAGTTGTTGATACTGATTTAAACAACAACAAAAAATTCAGCTGAAATGCTTTCTGAAATTGCTAACATTTTCAAGATAATATAAGATACAACCAATGGATAAAACTTCTAAGTGCACTTCTATCAGATTTGGTATATTATTCAATAAAGTAGTAAAAACCTAATGTAATAAATCATATCAATATCTATTCTAATCATGCCATTCTCCATTTAGTTCAATCTTTAAAGATACTTTTCTACTTACTATTAACATAAAGTAATATACTAACTCCTGGAGCAATTTGCTTTTTAGTAGTATAAACATTTTCATCATTTTCATAGACAAAGTCTGGATATGATTCATCTCATTAAGAAACACATTTCCAACAGTATTCTACATTTTATGTTCCTACCTGGGTTATATAGTTTAACTCAAGTAATCCACACTGGAATTCTATTTATGCAAAAGAATTTTTAACAACACTGTAAAGTTTACTATTTTTCTCTGAATCCAACAGCAGAAATACTGCAATAGCACTATTTTAAGAGCCTTATATTTGAAAAATGGAAAGAATTCTTTATTTGTAGGACATGAAAAATGTGTATAAGAAAAAAATCAAACATTAATTGCACACATTTAATGACTAGTAAGTACTGACAGTACATTTCCTTTTCACATATAAAATTATCGGTGGTTTTAACTACTCATGTTTTTCTTTTGAACAGTTAAAAAGTCCATAAGCTGGTGAAATGCATTTAAAATGGATTAGGAAATTATGAACAATATTCACTATGGTGGATTTTTATATTTTTGTGTTAAAGTTGCCTGATATAAATTTTGCTAAAAAGAAATAGATAAAAGTCCTTTTTCCATGCACTAACCTTACTTCAAATAGAATCTTTTTTTTTTTAATTTGCCCCAGGGTACAGGTCTGTGAATCATCAGGCTTACACCTTTCACAGCACTCACCAAAGTACAAAACCTCCCCAACGTCCATAACCCAACCACCCTATCCCTACCCTCCCACCCCCCAGTAACCCTCAGTTTGTTGCGTGAGATTGAGTGTCTTATGGTTTGTCTACTTCCTGATCCCATCTTGTTTCATTTTTTTCCCTCCCTACCCCCTATGATCCCCCCACCCTGTCCCTCAAATTCCTCATATCGGAGAGATCATATGATAATTGTCTTTCTCTGATTGACTTATTTCGCTTAACAATACCCTCTAGTTCCATCCATGTTGTTCAAAACGGAAAGATTTTGTTTCTTTTGATGGCTGTATATTATTCCATTGTATATATATATACCACATCTTCTTTATCCATTCATCTGTTGATGGACATCTAGGTTCTTTCCATTGTTTGGCTATTGTGGACATTGCTGCTATAAATATTTAAATAGAATCTTGCATTTTAAATATAAATACACTGTTGAAGTATTAACCAAATGAGTTTTTAAAACAGCAGTAATAAATTCCTAAAAGTCAGTGTTTTGCAAAACATACACTGACGAATCACCTGTATCCAAACCATACAGGGTGCTTATTAAAAATGCAACCTGTACTCCTGAGGCAAAGAATTAAAAAATAAATATTAAAAAAATAAAAAAGTAAAAAAAAATAAAAATGCAACCTCTCAGATCCATCCCACATCTCCTGAGTTAGAATCTCTTGCCAATGATTAAACCTAGAAATTTACCTTTTTAACAATCACTCTCAGCAGATCGTTGAAATCAGGAAACCTAGGAATTGATCAGTAAAGTTCCTCAAATATAAGCATGTTAAAAGTGTAAGGAGAAATTCAAAGTTAAGTAATAACATGAGAAGAAATCTAATTCAAATGGTCTATGACTCCAATATCATTAGAAAAATATAGAAGGAAATAAATATAGAATTAAATCTAAGATCAGTTTTAAAAGAGAACTGCTTGTAACTGCCAGTCACTGTTAATGCTTTGTTTGCCTTCTTCTGGAATTTGGGCCACTGTGGAGACATAACTAAAAAAGAATAAAGGAACACTCTTCTTTTCCATTATAAGGAATGCTTACCACTATAAAACAGTACCATATTGCTACTTTGCAAAACTTGCCTTTTTCATTATTTGTTCAGATGATCCTTCAGAATTATCTTCTAATAATAGATAACATCTGGCTACAAATGTACACACATTGTTAAAATGGTCTGCATAATACTAATGATCTTCAACAGCCCCAAATAAAGGAAAAATGGGGCACAGGTACTGTTACCAAGAATCATACAGGCTAACTCACAGCCCTCCTCACACATCTATTTTCCTACCCCATCATAAACCACCACAGCTTGAGATATATACTAGCTTAGGAGGGTGAAGCTACACACTTGTCAGTTACTCACACTACCTTAACAACCAAGAGAAGAAATCCAAACTCAACCTAATTTACTCCTTAGAAATACAGAACAGGGATGGAGACGGTAACCAAGACTACACTCATCTAAATATTCCTTTTGTTTGGTCCTGTTCCTTGTTGCTATACAATGTTAGTGAAAACTCTGCTACTGAAATGGTTTATTCAAAATAGACATAATAAAAGGTAAAAGCTCTGCATTTAGTTATTTAAGATAAACAAGTTTATCTTAAAAGTAAAATAGGTTAAGAGATCTTGGTATTAACTCTTTTCTTCCCTTAAAAAATGTATTTGCAGTTTCAGGAATCCCTACATTTATACCTGCATTATTTACAATAGCCAAGATATGGAAGCAGCCCAAGTGTCCATCCATAGATGAATGGATAAAAAAGATATGGGGCTATATTATTGAGCCATAAAAAAGAATGAAATTTTGCCATTTGCAACAACAGAGATGGAGCTAGAGAGTACAATGCTAAGCAAAGTCAGTCAGTCAGAGAAAGACAAATACCTCATGATGTCACTCATATGTGGAATTTAAGAAACAAAACAAATGAGCAAAGGGAAAAAGACAATGAAAGAGAGATTGAGAGAGACAAACCAAGAAACAAACTCTAAACTACAGAGAACAAACTGATGGTTACCAGAGGGGAGGTGAGTGGGGGCGGATGGGTGAAATAGGTGATGGGGATTAAGGAGCACACTTGTCATGATAACACCAGGTGATGTATGGAATTGCTGAATCACCGTATTGTACACCTGACATGAATAGAACACTGTATGTTAACTAATTGAAATTAAAATAAAAACTTTAAAAATGTATTTGCAAAAGAGCCATTTGATTTCTAATTGGGGATCTATTAAATGTGTGGTGTACAAATATAATGGCAAATGACCAGAAGAGAATGCACAGCTCTTTCACCTAAGAAACAAGGTAAAAAAAACACTTCCTGTGACAAACAGTAAAATATAAAACTGCCAAAACAAAGCTTAACAATAATAAATTTCAGCTATTGTGCATAGAGAATATTACCCCAATTTTCTATTGAGTAGCCAAGAAGAATTTGATGAAGATCAAACAGTATGATTACTGACTACATAAATGATACCTTTTCTGGAGGACATAAGGAATACTTACTTGGTAAGCTGCCCTTTGTTCTTGTTATTATCAACTCCATTATAAGTCACAGCTGCCAGTTTTCTGCTTCTGTAGTTCTCATAGTGGACATTATTAGTGACATCTTTCAAGTCCTGCATGTGTGTTCTGTCATAAATAAGTATCAACAGTTTGCTTCTATGAAGAAAGCTTTGATGTAAATTCAAAATTTTACCAAAACAAAAATTCTAGAATTAAAACAAGCGAAAGACTATTCTTAAAGAATAGCATTCCTCTGTCTTCATTTATGCTTAAGGCAGAGCAAGATACAACATGCTAAACTTGAAACCAACAGATATTTAGGTTCCAAATGAGAATTTAAGAGTTCTAAATCTTCTCAAAGCAGTTACTAAAGGGTGGCATTTCCTCAGAAGAGTATTTATATAGTATATATTTTATGATCTTATAGTATATATTTTATTTTACTAGAGAAAGGAGATTAGCTCTTGCCCAAACTCATAAAACCTAAAAGAAACTGGTTGTCTTTATTATTGAGTTTTTAACTAAGGTAATACATACGAACACTTCAGATCACATAACGAGTTGGATTCGAATGAGGAAAATAATTAGAGTAAATTTCTGTTTCTTCAAATTGTTCAGTGAATGTGGTATTTTGGTTAAGTGAATTTTACTCATAGTATTTCTATCATATATAAAATCAACACATATATGAAATAAACTATATGAAACATGAGACAATTTCCTCATTCCCTGATGATTCTAGAAGCTAAAGACACTCTGAGCTGCTCTATGATATCCTTTACCAAATCAGGGAAAGGACAAACCTGGAGGGGCAGTACTCTGTATCGCCTGATTCTCCCTTTTCTCATATCATCCATGCCTGCCTCTGCCATCCTCCACCTCCCTTCCAGGAAACAAACAAAAAAGTATACTGTTTTTGTTTGTTTGTTTGTTTGTTTGTTTTAAAGTAGGCTTCATGCCCAATGTGGAGCCCAGCACAGGGCTTGAATTGCATGACCCTCAGGTCGAGACCTGAGCTGAGATCGAGTTGGACGGACACTTACCTGACTGAGCCACCCGGGCACTCTGAGATACACTGTGTTTTTACTCTGATATCCAGAAAACACTTACTATTACTTTCCCTTTGTGAACAGAATGTGATTTTCAATTACTCTAATTTATCTCCTATTAACAGACATTTTCATGCAGTTCTCTGACAGTTTACTGATCCTAAGGAGTACTTTAAGTCTGGGTTTTCCACAAATCTCATGTTCCTTTATGCTCTGCTCCTTGATGAATTTATCTTCTCCATAGCCACTATCCCTTTCCACTTCAGTCAAGTCAGGCAGCTCCTTATTCCTAGCATATCCACAGGCTGAGATTGAATAGCTCATGCTAATTTGTCACCGAATCTTCAAACTTAAGAGCCCACTGGTTTAAAAGCTCTCTTTCCAGCCTTGAAATCAAGTCACTCTAACCCGTGACAATTTTCTCCTTGGTTGTCACTCGTTTTTTGGGTTAGGGCCATAAAACCTGCTCAGTTTTACTGTAAGCTCCCCTTCATAAGAAGCATTTTTACCATCACTTCTTATACTCTTGATACAGATAGCACATAATAGGCCCTTAAGGGATGCATGGGTGGCTCAGTCGGTTAAGCATCTGCCATCAGCTCAAGTCATGATCCCAGGATCCTGGGCTTGAGCCTCACATTGGGCTCTCTGCTCTGTGGGGAGCCTGCTTCTCCCCCTCCCTTTGCCTGCTGCTCGGCCTACTTGTGCCTCTCTGTCAAATAAATAAATTAAAAAAAGAAAAAATCTTTTAAAAAGGCCCTTAATCAGTAACTAAATATTAAAGCTGAGGTAAGGTAAATACTTGATTTTCTGGAATAAATTACTGTTACCACCTTCTCTAAGTAAAGAATAAAAACAAATAACTGTGCCAATATAAAGTAAGTGTTTTGTAATTTTACATATAGATTACCTCAATAATGAATCACTGAAAATAACTAAAGGACCTGAGGTGGAGCACTTAATAGTTGAACTATAGAGGCATGAAATAAAAATAAGGCGGACTTACTCATTGTTTAAGCAACTTTTGTTAATGCCATCTAACATTTCGGACAATGAAAGATTTTTTTCTTTCATTAAAATAACCTTCTTTATAATTACCTACTTCTGATTTTTTTTTGCAGGACATAAAAGGCTCTATTTCCATTTATTTAAACATGCTTCACTTTATTTTTTTAGGATTTGACTCAGTCCTCCATTCTTAAAATCAGTAATTAGCAATAGTTTTCTCTAGTTTCAGGAACTTGATTCATCTTTTCCACGTCCCCCTGCTGATATCACAGCCTTCTCTTCTCTTTTGTTTTCTTTCTCTATTTGATTTCTACACTGTTCATCACCACACCTTGAAAATATCTGTGTCAAGTTTCTTCCTTTCCATTGTCTTCCTTGGCTTGTTTGCAACAGCCAGTTCTCTTAACAAGCAAAATGACACTTCTTTGAACTTGGTTCTTACATAGAAGCAACCACTATTCCTAACTGTAATCTGTAAGATTTCAAATGCTTAGAATTTATAGACATCTGGAATACTAGTGTTGCTATTTCCTTCCTTTCAGTATTTATTAAATATCTACTAGGTGCTTTTATTTTTTTTTATTTTTATTTTTTTAAAGACTTCATTCATTTATCTGACACAGAGAGAGAGACTACAAGTAGGCAGAGAGGCAGGCAGAGAGACAGGGAGAGGAGGAAGCAGGCTCCCTGCTGAGCAGAGAGCCCGATGCGGGGCCTCGATCCCAGGACGCTGAGATCATGACCTGAGCCGAAAGCAGAGGCCTTAACCCACTGAACCACCCAGGCGCCCTACTAGGTGCTTTTAAAGACACGAGGTACATTNCTGAGATCATGACCTGAGCCGAAAGCAGAGGCCTTAACCCACTGAACCACCCAGGCGCCCTACTAGGTGCTTTTAAAGACACGAGGTACATTAATATATATCTTTCTTACCTATACTCCAAACTTACAAGGAAAAGTAATAAAATATTCTTAAGCTTTTCATTTTCTTTTAAGACTTAATTTACTTATCTGAGAGTGAGAGATAGAAAGTGAGGGAGGGAGGAAGGGAGAAGGAGAAGCAGACTCCCCACTGAGCAGGGAGCCCAATGTGGGGCTAACCCCCAGGATCCTGGGATCATGACCTGAGCCAAAGGCAAATGCCCAACCGAGTCACCTAGGTGCCCCAAGCTTTTCCTTTTCGGACTTTTTCCTTTTCAGACTAATACTCTTCAGGGATGTTTTACACATTAAATGTAAGAACTGCAAATGAAAACTTGTGAGAAGAAGCAAAGTAAAACCACCTAGCATAAGTGAATATTTATGCTTAGGAAAGAAAAACAAGTGTGCTGCAGCAAATTGAACAAATAAATTTCTTATTAAGTAAAATCACCTAACCATCTACCTTAAGGAGCTGAAAGCAAAGTCTTCATCCTATTCATTGATAAAAATATGAAACAGGACCACTCCCAATTTCACAAACAATCATCACTGAATGACTGTATTTATCCTAATCTATGTTAGGACATTCATTTCTATGAATCCCTTATCTGACCCACACCATGAAATATACCACTTACTCTGAATTCCTTTAATACATCTAAGTATTCATTTCATGGCACATATCTGCTTTATATTATGTAACTTAAGAATTTTTTGTATTTTCATACATGTATGACTGTCCTGCAGCTTTCCTATGCTTAATCTTCCTACAGGAATGGTCCATTTGCTCTAATCCTTTTATACTAGCGAGTCCTACTCACCAGCTGCCAGGCTACACACCTTCAAATGTTCAAAGTCTAGCTTGTGGCTCAGTAACTAGCCTTTCCTTCTATAGTATTTTAGCTATGCACGCAATTCTTGATTGCATATTTAAAAATACACAAGACAAAGTTATAGAATACCACTGTGTCAAGCACTGGGCAAGCTGCATAGGGGATTTAAAATTGAGGAAAAGAATAAAATCAGAGCGAACACACTGACAATTAGTATTTATAAAACATCCCCTACATATATACTGCTGTAAACAATTATGAGTTCTTTTGAAGTCACATGAAAGAGAAAGAATGAGTGAAAGAGAAAGGATGAAAGAATGAAAGAGAAAGGAACAGTTCATAATAGAAAATGAAATGCTGTATTCTCAAACCTGAGACAGATGACCCCCCTCTTGTCTGCATCTGTTCTCGCACTTTGTGAGGCCTGGCAACCCAACCGCTGAATCAATCCTATCATCTACTTCCTACCAAAAACACCTGGTTATAAGCTTCTTTAAGACTAATAACATGGCAATCTCCTTGATTTCAATATTTAGTCTGATATTTAGTGTACTTCTTGAGGTAGCAGTTTGACTCACTTAAATTTCCCCCCTCACTTATAAGAATAACCTTACTGTTCTATAACTTCCAATTATCATCAATAGGCATGTTAATACTTCCACATAGATAAAGATACTCCTGTGTATTGGGAAACTGGAGGTTGAAGGGAATATGTGGTGAGGGCCTACAGAAGCAAGCAAGATGGGGGTGGAGAGAAATGGGGAAAGGGTTATGAGGTGGCAAGAGGAAGGAATTTATCTCAACGTGAAAACACTGAAGTTCATTTTAATGCCCTTTCTGTTTCTTGCCCACTAGTGTCTCTGGTTTCCTCCTTTTTTTTTTTTTTTTTTAATTCAAATCCCAGTCCTCTAATCAGGATTAGCTTAATGTCCTACTGTCATAGGCTTTCCTTCTTGTTCAGCTGCACAATGTACAATTTAGGAGTAATATTTTCTCGCCTAGGAGGAAGATCAGTTTTGTTCACTGTGTTCCAGTACCAAAAATGCCCCATTCACCAGCTGCCAGGCTGTGTACCTTTTAACATTCAAAGTCTAGCTTTTGACTCACAAGCTAGCTCTCCTTCCACAGTTTTCCCAAGTTTTTCACATGGAAGAGCAAAAGCCTCTTCCTTTCCTTATCTTTTTTTACTATTAATAATAAAGAGACCCATTTTCCCACACATCTCTAGCAACACACCTTATTTTATACTTTTGCTAACAGCTTTAAAACCCTGGCAAAACAATTCAAGTTATCTCCAAGCAGTGTTTACTTAGTGTCAGAATGAAGATATCAATTTAAAGTAGCTATATTTATAGAAGTCAAAAAATAAATCTAACTTTATTTTCAGAAAGAAAAACACTTGTTATTTTCATCATTGCTCAAACTTACCTTATCAACATATTCCTTAGAATTGTAAAATCACAATGTTCACCATTTTCAACTATTTAAAAAAAAAACAAAACACATACATTAGTTCTACTAACCCAANGGGAGAGGGGGGGGGGGGGGGGGGGGGGGGGGGGGGGGGGGATGAGAAAATATGCAAAATTTCATTAACTTTTCATTACTTTTCATTAGATCAAAACTTTTCATTATAGTTTAAACACTGTAACACAGAACTTAATTTAAGGGCATACCAAACAACTGTACTATAATATTTATTGTAGTGTAATCCTTAATGATAAAATATATAAACCTAATAAACGAGCTCTTCAGAAACAATTTTGAAATTTTGAAAGGGGAGATTGTGTATTCATTTGTAAGAGACTATATTTATTCCATAATAAAATGTATTTTTTTGAATTTTTTTATTTATTTGACAGAGAAGCAGCGAGAGAGAAAGTGAGCACAAGTAGGGGGAGCAGCAGGGGGAGAGGGAGAAGAAGGCTCTCCACTGAGCAGGGAGCCCAATGTGGGGTTCGATCCCAGGACCCAGGGATCATGATCTGAGCCGAAGACAGACACCTGAGTCACCCAGGTGCCCCATAAAATATATTTTAAAAGCTTAGTGTTGGGCGCCTGGGTGGCTCAGTGGGTTAAAGCCTCTGCCTTCAGCTCAGGTTGTGATCTCAGGGTCCTGGGATTGAGGCCCACATCGGGCTCCCTGCTCAGCGGGGAGCCTGCTTCCTCCTCTCTCTCTGCCTGCCTCTCTGCCTACTTGTGATCTCTCTGTCAAATAAATAAATAAAATCTTTAAAAAAAAAAAAAAGGCTTAGTGTTGGGGTGAGGGAGAATCACTTTAGAAAAGCCTCCTTAAGGTGGCCAAAATAAAAACAAGAGTCAAGAACTTTAAGGTTCTTTATTTTTAAAAAATGAATCACTAATAAGAACATTCTAGTGGGGGGGGGAGGGTGGAGCTACTAAAACTAAAGAAACAAAGCAATTCCATTAACACATATTTTCAAGGAATGTAAAAGTTCTAAAGCCTCAGCTCAGCAACTGAAGGTTACCAGGGATGACAGAGCTGGGCACGAGTACAGTCTCTTACTGATAGGGAAAACTGCTGATAAGAACAATAACTTGGCACAATCTGCTAAAAATTACAGAATTTTTCTAACTAATAACAATGAGTAGATAAAACAATCATGACTCAATCTTGGCTCCAAGATACTATAACACAGAAGATTAAATATTAGGTCAAACCAATACAATAAACACAAATTTGGGGAAAAGTGTCTATCGCCAAGAAGACTTCTGAGGTTTGGTGCTATAAACTAAAATTTTACTAGTATTTAAAACTCCTTAAGAATTAATAATCTCTTAACAGTGAATTTATTTTTACTCTAAAGATGAGATGCCAAGAAAAGTTGACTTTATCCCAAGGAAAGGATATTATGAATGTTTTGATTTGGTTTAAAATGAAAGTTATTCTCAATCATTCTTGAGGGTCCCAGACCCATCTAAGACTTAGATAAAAGTGACAGTCTTTTTCTCCAAAATTATTTTTAATTTCAGAAGATTTATTAGATCCCTTGGCAGCAACTTTTGGGTCCCAGATAAAGAATTCTTCCACTGTAAGTATGTTTTCAAACAAGAAAACAGAAGTGTATTTAATGATGGGACAGAGGATACTGATAAGTGATTTGGAGAGTATTATAATTAGGATTTAACACATACTTACTTGCCTGACTTGGTAGAACACAAGGCCTGAGAAACTGGAATGTACTTATGAGCATATGAGGCTAAATGCAACTGAATTCAGAACTATCTGAAAATATTGAATATATCAATGTGAAATACAAATTTTTTATCACATCTGTGAGATCTTATAGAAAGCCATTCACTGAAGAAAACCTTACCTTCAGCAACACCCCAAGGATACTGCCTTCCTCTGACCCTTTTGCCATTAACTTCAATGATAGTATTACTACCTACCACAGCAAGAGGTAAACGGTCCTATAAAACAAAGTATTCTTGTTCAAATATATCTCTGTAGTCCTCACAAATTCAAGAATAAAGAAGTTTACATTACTCAACACATTATCAGGAAAAAAAAAATTACCCTGACAGTTTCTGTATTTACTTTTATAGGCCATTCACAATTACTATTTATTACTAAAATTGTCATTACAGGGTATTCTCCTCAATGTAAACAATGAATAACATTATATTTCCTCTGAAAATTTAAGAATACTAAGGCATATATACTCCACTTACCAAAGTAGCTGTTAAAAAATCATCTCCAAAAGAAACTGTCCCATACTGAAAAAATTAAAAAGGGTAAAAAAAAATATGGGCAGTTAAGAGGGAAAAAATGAGGCTTGTGACTAGCCAATCCTAACAGCCCTGGAAGCAAGGGATATTATATGTGCTAAAACTCAATCTGTGGAACTTTAGGTCTGGGGGACTGGATTTGTGTTCATCCAGACTAACTCAGAGTACAATCTTTCAAAATTCTTGTAGCTTCCAGAAATATTTAAGAATATATAAAAAATATAACTATTTTATAAAACTGTAGAAAATTCTTCATCGGTCGGATATATGTATTTCATTATTCCAAGATAATTATTTGCTTAGATAATGCCATTAATTAACACCTCATTTTTAGGTTCAGGGAACTTAGGAATGACTATAAATTAAAAAACAGAAAATTATGTTGGTATCGGTTTGGGCTTTTTTTGATACACAGACAAAAGAAAACATATTTTTGTCTGGCTCTTAAAGATTATGCATAGCAGTTACTTAGAAACAAATCCACTCCCTTCTCATTACCTGTTTTTTAAGGAGGAAAATTACATAATCTAAAACCAGTTAACTGAAAATCAAAGACAGAGATTATAAAACAGAGATTATGCTATTCGTCTCTCTATTCCACACAGTATCTTATTACATGTAACAGCCCATCAACAAAGTTAATTGCAAAGTTGAATTCAACAGTGAATAATCTCCCTATTCATTTCATAAGCCAACTACTTAAACCAACCGTTTTTTTTTTTATCGTTTCAGTGGTTATTTCAGTGATTTTAAGGTCCTAAAACATTTTAGTATATATATGGGAATAAACCTACCTTTATCTTTTTAACAAGCTTATTTTCTTCTTCATCATCTGTCTCTGGAAATTCATATATTTTAATTTTATGTTCTTGGATTTCTTTCATTATCTAAAATGAAAGAGGAAGTTATTAGCAAAAGAGCACCACACATAATTAGATTAGCTTTATTTGTATTATATTCTTCTTAAATTCCTGATTCCTCAGCACCAATTCCTTTACGATTTTTCAGTGATATTGGAAATCCTGAGCAGTCTCCACGCCCAGTGCAGAGTCCAACGCAGGACTCCATCTTACGACCCTGAGATCATGGCCTGAGTCACAAACAATCAAGAGTTGAGTGCTCAACCAACCAAATCAACCAGAAGCCCGCAATAACTCATTCTAAAAAAGTTCTCCAGATGATTTTGATACACACCCTGGGATCAAGCCCCTTGTGCTCCCTACTCAGCGTGGAGTCTGCTTGTCCCTCTGCTCCTCCCTCTGCCCCGCCCCCGACCCCCACACGTGCGAGTGAGCACATCTCTCTCAAATAAAATATTTTAAAAAATATAATTCTAAAGGGTGCGAAGAGGATTGGTGGAGGAGGTTGTAACAGTAACATCTAAAAGAGTCTTATTTAAATTGACAAAGGATAAGGGCACTACTGATAATGGGTAAGAGCTGTGAGGCGAAAAGTAAGGCAGATTATTTTCAAGAGTTATTTTTAATACAATATGAATGACCACATAGTAAAGTAGCAAGAGAAATACACTGTAACACATTAAACTGAAAATACAAAAACTGCAAATTACATGAGTGGTATAAGAAACCCAAGAATTCAAGTTCCTTTTCTCACCTGTTTTTTAAACTGTTGGCACTCCTCTGGAGTGAGTGTGTCTGCTTTGGCAATAAGTGGAATGATATTCACTTTTTCATGCAAACGCTTCATAAATTCAATATCCAATGGTTTAAGTCTGAAATATACAATATTTAATATGACTGAATTGATCAATTTGGGGGAATAGATCATTCACATCCCCAGTGCTAAATTAAATACACTGGAACTACTTTACTTACTTATCAGAATCACTCTCTGAAGATGTACTGGGCCAGCAACAGTTAGGTAGAACAGGACCTCAATAAGCATTGGAATGTCTAAGAAGGCTTTGACTCCAGCCCCTGAACACCCTGGTCATAGGGTTTGGGCCCTAAAGAGGAATTAGAAAAACCAGAAAAGCTCCTAATATGCTTTCCTAGAATAGCCTCTATAGTTAGTACTTGAAATTTGGGAAATCTGTTTTTTTTTTAAATAAAAAATAATAGTCCTCTTTGAACCCATTCCGTTCTTGCTGCTAACTTTATGTCTCAGATAAAAGGCTCAAAAGGGAATCGTCTTCTCCATCTCTTTTACCCATTACAATCTGGCTGCTGCCTTCACTTTGCTGTTATACTTTCAAGAAAGTCACCAAACACTGCCATGCAGCTAATAAAATTAGCATCAGTAACTCATAGATATTGTGGTTATTACCATTACTTTTTATATTTACCCATTATGCGGCATTTGCCATTACTCTCTCATAAGCTGCTGTTCCCTTAGGGTACTTCTAAGGATCTTCTCGGTAAGTTAGTCCCTTAAGAGTTACCCGTCCTCAGAGTACTCTACACTAGGCCCTCTTTTCTCTACATTCTGTATGCTTATCATTGACCACAGTGACTTCTATCATCCACTATGAGTCTCAAATCTTCACACCCTGTCCAGATCTCATTCTTTTTTTTTTTTTTTTT
>LNAC01000397.1:740924-871506 GCA_002007465.1 Ailurus styani | reverse complement strand
TTTTTTTTAAAGATTTTATTTATTCATTTGACACAGAGAGAGAGATTACAAGTAGGCAGAGAGGCAGGCAGAGAGAGAGGAGAGAGGAGGAAGCAGGCTCCCCGCCGAGCAGAGAGCCCGATGTGGGCCTCGATCCCAGGACCCTGGGATCATGACCTGAGCCGAAGGCAGCGGCTTTAACCCACTGAGCCACCCAGGCGCCCCAGATCTCATTCTTATGTTGGAGACTTGTGTTCACCCAGTGGAAATACTACTTGGACATCCAATTTTAGCTCCTTTCCTCGAAATCAAAAGCTCATCTGAACCCCCATATTTTCCTTCCTCTTCTGTGGAAATTAAATACACTGGAACTACTTTACTTACTTATCAGAATCACTCTCTGAAGATGTACTTCATTCCATAGGGATATGGAATAGAATAGAATTTCATTCTACTTTTGAGAATGGTACTACAATCCACCCAGTTACTCAAGGCTGAAACCCAGGGTTCCTCCCTTCTCTGATTCTCACTCCCAAAGATTTCCCAAAACCTGATGAACAAATAAATATATTACTTTGGTTCAGGCCACTGAGACCTTTGGTATGGATAATTACTAGAATGCACCCAGTTTCCCTCCAAACCGTACACAATACAGTCAGAAAGGTCTTTCTAAAATCCAAATCTGAATGAGTCATTTCCCTGACTAAAAACCTTACCAAAGGCCAGATTCCTTGGCTAGTTTGGCCTACAATGCCTAAGACATAGCCTTTCTGGCTGTCCTCATCTCTTAGCATCCCTTACCATCTTTTGCCATCTCCTACTTGTAATGTGCTAGCCTTTTTGAACCTCTCATGATTCCCTGAAAGCACCATACTTTGACAGGTCATGGGCTACTGCCTCTCCTTACAACATGCTCCATTCCCTTTCCTCTTCTCCTTGGCTTGCCTAATTCCTATTGGTCCTTTAGGACTTGGCTTAAATTTTCATTTCCTCTGGGAATCTTTCTCTAACCTAACACTAGGCATCTTCTAAGAGGTCACAACACTTAATTTGCCATAAATTATGTATTTGTTTTCCCCATCTTCTCACTGGACGATCCTTAAGAGAAAGGTCTTTGTCTCATTTCATCTATATCTCCAACAGGTATTACAGTGTCAATACCCGAGGTGCCCAAATACTTTTTGACCAAAAACGTAAACTACTGTGATTTGCCTTATGTTCTTTTTTTTTTAAAGATTTTTTTTTTCTTGACAGAGAGAGAGAGAGAGAGATTACAAGTAGGCAGAGAGGCAGGCAGAGAGAGAGGGGGAAGCAGGCTCCCTGCTGAGCAGGGAGCCCGATGCGGGCCTCAATCCCAGGACCCTGAGATCATGACCTGAGCCAAAGGCAGAGGCTTTAACCCACTGAGCCACCCAGGGGCCCTCCTTATGTTCTTGAGTAACTCTAAATGAAAACCAAAGAAATTCTTCACATCTAGAATATACTGTAGGCTAAAAATTAATATTCCACAAAAATAAATGAAGATGGTGGGAATATTTTGCATAGAAATACCATTCTAAACTGGTATTTTTTAACTTACAAACCTTAAAAACAACTGGAATAAAAATGTACTTTCATTATGAATTTTACTAATACAAAGAGAAAGCCCTTGTTAGAATTCTTTGAGCATACTATCGTTAAACAAACATATTGTTTATATATATAAATATATATGTTTATATATATGTAAACATATATACAGATATATCTGTATATACCCAAACACATATATATGTAAGTAGTTGGGAGGTCAGGGACCCAGAGACTAAAGAGGTATTCCTTTTTACTAACAAATAATAAATAATACTACACCTCTTAGTGGTAGTGATGCTGACTGGCAGAAAGATAGGGATATGGAATAGGAAGCCAGGTGTGGAGAAGACACCTACCTCCTATTCTAATTCTCCTTATCCTGAATCCTTTGAAATGTGATATTGGCATTCAGAGAATAGGGAACACTACAGAAAAGAGATTGTCGCTGGAATAACACTGTATTATCTATAAACAGCACCCTTATATCCTAAGTGCTAAGTGAAAGAACATACCCAACCTTGAAAAAATTTAAGTTTTGCTTTTTTTCATCGGTCATTACATACAACATTAAAGATAAAAGCCATGGCCCGGTCAATCAATCTCAGATTTGTACATTTTTATTTATTTATTTTTTAAGATTTTTATTTATTTATTTGACAGAGAGAGATCACAAGTAGGCAGAAAGGCAGGCAGAGAGAGAGAGAGAGGAGGAAGCAGGCTTCCCGCTGAGCACGGAGCCTGATGCGGGGCTCGATCCCAGGACCCTGAGATCATGACCTGAGCTGAAGGCAGAGGCTTTAACCCACTGAGCCACCCAGGCGCCCCAGATTTGTACATTTTTATAGTTCATTTTCCATATTATACTTATGACAAATTTAAGTTACAACCAATACCACCTCATTAATCCAGTAACAGAAAAGAATTCAGTTAGTCTAAAATTTTAAGACATCTTAAGATCATTTACTGTAAAATATTAAAATCAAAATCTAAGTTAACAAGGTTTTACACTTAAAAGTAAAACAGCATTTGCTGAATATTCATTATATCAACTTTCAAAGAGAAAGACACTAAGAAACAACCAGGACAAAGAAATGGGTAAAGTCAACTTCTTAAATATAAAACAAGGCCGAAGAACATTTAAATCAGTTTAAAAATTAAACATTAGGAAAAAAAGGATAAAACCTTTATAAAAGCTCCGATAAAACCCTTCTGCCCTTTTAAATTAGAATACAAATTTCAGTCTACGGCCATACCACCCTGAACGCGCCCGATCTCGTCTGATCTCGGAAGCTAAGCAGGGTCGGGCCTGATTAGTACTTGGATGGGAGAATGCAAATTTCAGTAGCTTACAAAATGTCAACAGCAGAAAACATTTAGTTCACATGTAGATTACATTCTGGTTGAAATCTTTCCTCTGTCCATTTAGTTTTATTTCAGGTCATCTTTTCCAAGAAATTTAGTTTTAAACAATGGAAAGTTCTTTATAGAATTTTTAGAAGACAAACCCACATTAGAGGGAAAAGACTATTTAACCTCAAAGCCTACAGCAAAATAAAATGACTACAGGGCAAATGACAAATATTTACAATATATACACATACATGTTTTATGTAAAACTCACTGAATGACACTGATTCTTTTAAATGGCAATCAATATTCAAAAGGTAAGTATGCCATTTTAAAACTCAAGTTCCAAGTCAGTTTTTAATTTTAATAGCTATTACCAATCACTGAATAGAAAATGAAGCAAAAATTCCTGAAATCATAAATCAGTCCTGTGTTTAGTGATGACACTACATGGGCTGAGGTGAGGGACACTGAAAATACAATGTTGGACCAATTTATAATCACTCCAAAACAGGACCCCTCAAAATAGGGAATCTAGGGACCACCCAGATAACACAGAAAGGCCCTGATTCAACTATTATTAGACTGTCTAGAATTTCAGTCTGTAGTGAACAGGAGATCAGGAACTCTTCACATAAATTCAGTGTTTTATTCTTTCACTTCATCCACAGTAACAAATACCAATGGGCAAAACTTTGTTCCATACCTAAAATTAAGATGTGAAACTATTCAAAAGCACATTTTTATACCTAGAAAATAAAAATTTTGAACTCCTATCTCTCATAACAAATAAGAAATGGCCCAAAGCTACCACACCGTTAGAATTATTTAAAAAAAAATTTTAAATCTTATTTCCCATGCAATTTTAAGAAATATACTTTCCCCCAGGGACAGAAGGAATGTGATTTCATGAGAATTACTAAATCTTGGAGAGAGTCCAAAAGATCTAAAATAATAAAATGGATAAAAACTGACAGATTTCTATTGAATAAAGTGCAGTTAAGATTTTACTCTGTTGGTTTCCAAGAAAAACCCCTAATAAGTTAACCTAGAATGATAAAAAAAAAGGTACATAAATTCAGGAAGAACCTACCAGGTACTCATAAAAGGCTATATACAGTGTGTTTTATTTTTGAGATTTTTTTTTGAGCTTTTTAAAAGTAGATGAGTCAATTTTGCACATTAAATATGTAAACTTCTTAAAACACTACAGAAGAATATTAGAAACAAAAGAAGAAACATTTGCACCACTATAATCTGACAATGCAAAACTGGTAAACTATATAATTAAGACTTTTTGATCAACCATAATAATGATAATGGGCATTAGCTTATCTAGGAAAATGGTGGAGAAAGCAGCAGAAAATAGAAGAGAAAGGTACTGTTATGAAGGAACTGGTTTATACTACTGCAATGCGAGGTGGTGTAATGCTATTTAGTCTGAGGTTATATAATATTCCAGTTCCTTTTGGTAGAGAGATAGCAGCTCTAGTTTTCAGGTGGCTGAACTATGCGGAATCATTTACCCAAAGAAAAATACTGAAGAAGAGTAAATACAAATATCTGCAGTTGACAGTGGCACATATATCTATTCAAATGACAGAGGAAGTATAAACAATAAAAAAAGGAACAGAGGCTGGCCATACTAACAAAAAGAATAATCAGATCATCTGAATGTCTAGATACTTACTTTTAAACTCATAGTAAGTAGAAGGTTAGCATGGATAATATAAAACTTAAATAATACGATTGTGATAGCTAAGGTGAAACAGAGCTGAAGAAACTTAGTGAAGACAAACGGCACATGAGAACTTAGGTAATTAACTTTTCTGGTAACCTTTTCTATCACATAAATCCATGGTAAAAACATCTTTGGAGTTTCTTAGATATGTCTAAGCTAATTGTTATAGCAGTTTCTCATTATTTGGTAGTTCAATTTGTGGCAAGAGGTCAAAAGGAAGCTAAACCAGCCACACTGAGACATTAAACCATGATGGAAACACTTTCTTATAGTGAAGCAGGTAAAAAAGTCTTATGTGTGAACTAAGAAGTAAAATTACTATTAGCTTATCTAGGACTTAAAAAGTGTTTTTTATAAGCCATTTTTATATAGACTTTGGGATTTCACAACTTATGTAGTTAAATGTACTCCACAGAGATCTGGATTACTAAAATACGTACCCAAAGTTCAGTAATAATAAGCAACAGCAAGTTATCAGAAGTATCAAGGTACTGACCCATGTCCTGAAGGAGCAATGAAGTATAAACAACACTGGACCCTGTTATCAGGCATCTGACGTCTGTTCACTCGAGATTCTGCATTTAGGTAGTCCTCAAATTTACTATCAATGTAGTCAATAACAGGCTGCCAGCTATAGAAAGCAGACAAAATAATTGTTTCAATTTACATATGAATGTACAACTGATGACTATTAAAGTGGAGTAATCAATATTTTTAAATAAGCAAAACCAATAGAACCAGTGGAAGAGATCTCAAATTATTCTACATATACTGATTCAAAAACAAATATTGATTACATTGAATACAACTTGATTCATTATTTCTAAACTTTCCAAATCAAAGAAAATTAATTACATAGAGTGAAAGCTCAACAAAATTATATTATCTACATTGATAAGTATAATTTTAGTTTTCAAAAGATTAAATAATACAAAAACCTCATGATGAATTTATTTAAGTGTTTTTTTTTCTTGTTGTTTTTTTTATGTTATGTTAGTCACCATATAGAACATCATTAGTTTTTGATGTAGTGTTCCATGATTATTTAGGTGTTTTAAAAGCTGACACAGAAATCTACTTCAAAAACAATGTGGTACTCAAAGAAAAATTTAAATGTTATTTAGAAGATACTAAGGTATTATTTCCAAATAGAATGTCATGAATGTTTTCTTATGACTTGGAAAAACTGAACATTTAAAAATCAGGCTTAAAGCAGGATGTGATAGAAAATAATACATACAATAAGTGGATAAAATTATAGTAGAAAATGAAAAGTTTTAACTTCCTTATAATAATGAGAATTCTTCTATGTTGTTTTAGAATTTGTCTTCAAAATAATTCTAAGATAGCTATTATCTCTATTTTATAGAAATCAGTTCAGAGAAATTAAGCAACATTTTCAAGTGGCAAAGCCAGTATAAGAACTCAAGTCTTATCACTTAAAAGTTCAGTGACTTTTGCTAAAATGAGAAGTTTAAAAATCTTAAGTAGAAAAAGTCTAACCACTGACACCCCAAGTGCAATATAAAGCAGTGATGACAATCCTTCTTACCAATTACTATTATCCACTGCATCTCCAAATCCTGGGGTATCAACTATTGTGAGCAGCAACTGAACACCACCTTCTTTGATTAAAACTTTGGATTGCTCCACCTGTAAGAGTCATTGGTACAGATATTAATACCACACATTATACCTGTGGTTACCTACAAAGTAAGAGGGAGGGGATGAGCATTAATCAAAACCAACTGGAAATTTTTACAAACAAAATACCCACCCCCACATTCTCTTTAGAATCAATTACTGTGAGTTACTTGAGAGAAAGGCACATATATAAATGGTGGGTTTATGGCTTATAACTGACATGAAGAAAAACAGGAACTGAGAAAATAGTAATAGTCACTAAAGCCATATAATACTCATATACTCTAAACACATATCTAATAATACAAACAAAGTGCTTCAATGATTTGGTAATTCATAGAAATCAAATGCAATTAAACAAACAAGTACAACTAATGTACCATTTATAGTAAATGTTTTCCTGGACTATCTCCACCTAGTTGAATCAACCAATTGATTTGGTTCAAATCAATTACTCAAGTTAACTTATTACCATTCCCAAATCTTTTGCAGCACGGCCATAATTATTTACACTTGTGTTTATGATATGGTTAAGATCCAATTCTCTTCTCAAGTATTACATTGCACATTTAGACAAAAGCAATCAGCAAAGGTGGAGGCACTAAAAAAAAAAATCTTACTAACTCTGATTAAAATCTTTAGTTCTCTTCACAATTTGTGAAAATATTCTATTTGAGAAAGGGTACTGGACTTCAACAATTCCAAAAACAATCTAAGATTTTCTGTAACCCTGAGGTATGTATCAGAACATATAACTCATTCATCTTGGGCATATGCTTCTGCTAGATAAAGAAAACACTGATTCAAACAGAAAAGGGGAATAACTGCCCCAGAAAAACACATGCTTTCATTCAATGTACATTTATATCAAGGGCTAACTAAAACTGGAGGCTCTACATATACTGACAGGCTAATTTAAGAGAGAAGAATCAGACTCAAATTTTGAGTGTTAATTGCCAAAAGATGCTATGAATTATCATCAACATGTGAAAACCAACTTCAACTATTTATGTTTTGGAAAGGAAAAGTGACTAATTTCTAGGTAGAGAAAGTTAGGATTACCTTTTGGGATTACAGACAGGATGTCTTTCCATTTTCCTTTGGCAATTTTTAAAGAGGCTGGGTGATGCATGAAGAGACTGAGGAACTAAGAATGCTGAGCAAGAAAGTCTGTAGCAACAGTGTCCAAGAGAACTTTCTGAGATGATGCAAATTGTTCTGTATCTGCACTGTCCAATACAGGAGATGCTTGCCATGTGGCTACTTAGCCCCTGCAATGTGACTAGAGCAACTGAGGAGCTGAATTAACTATTTAATTTGAATCAACTTAAATTTAAATAGACACATATGACTTGGTGACACTGAATTGGACAGTACAGGTCTATGTCAACCAACAGTTATTCTGTTAAAAAAGTAATATAAGGGGCGGCTGGGTGGCTTAGTGGGTTAAAGCCTCTGCCTTTGGCTCAGGTCATGATCTCAGGGTCCTGGGATTGAGCACTGCATCGGGCTCCCTGCTCAGCAGGGAGTCTGCTTCCTCCTCTTTCTGCCTGCCTCTCTGCCTACTTGTGATCTCTCTCTCTCTCTCTCTCAAATAAATAAATAAGTCTTTTAAAAAAAAAGTAATATAAAAAAATCTTATTAAAACTGAAAACACAAATAAGAGGCAAAGGTCTTTTTATCTTTTAGACCAATGGTCTTTATACTGCTTTAATCCTAGTGTGAACTACCGGTGGAAATTTTGAACATATTTAATTTGAATATATTTAAATATAAATAAATATATTTATTTCTACCAAATATACACCACTGGAAATATGTTAATAAGTATTAACACAGTATTAATTCTCTGTACATCAAAAAGGTAAACATCAATAAATAGGGTTCTTAATATTTTCTGGCCATTTTCAGTGTCAACAATAGATGTGCAATGCTGAGAAGACCACTGTTTCACACCACATAACTAACATAATACAGCTAGTCTGCTACCACATACGTTACTCTCACAATATGAGAAAGGCAAAATGAAGAAATAACCAGACTTACCAGTGTTAGATTTTCAAAACTTGAAAGTGATATTATGTCATGTGATTTACAAAGTTCGTATTTTATATATATGGCTGTCCTCTAGTTAAAGGACGATCGAGTTATTTGTCATTATAGATCAATTTAAAAAATGGATAATCTCCAACATCTCAATATACCTTGAATTTGCTTCCATCTCCTTCCATAAAAACAGCTTATTCATTTATGGTAAATGGCACTGATGCAGAAATATCCAAAGTAATCATACCATCCCTTTACCTAATAATTCTTTTAAATAACATAACACTATATATTAGAAACTGATGCAAAATACAATTGTTCTACATGAATCATCTCACATTTTTACTCCAAACCATTTCTGGTTCCCTTATACTAAGTAAGGCCCATTTCTAGCTTCAATAATAGGTTGTATACTCATCACGCACCATACCAGCTTAAATTTTAAGATCCTCGTTTCCTTGTTTTTATAATCAGTTTAACAACTTAATTGTTTACTGACATAAAAAAATTAAGATCTGTATTTTAAATACTTTAAAGAGTCTGTTTATTAAAGGTCTTCTCTGGCCTATGAAATTCTATGTATCCATATATGGTCAAATAGAAAGAAGAAGGCAACATATGGAAGAAATCCAGAAAACTTAACTGTAAACTAGTGCCATTCACAGGATCCGACTGTATCCTATCATCTGGTTTTGCAAGTATCCTCGTGGGATCCATGGAAAACAAATTAGTTCAAGCCCAGGAATTTCAAACTTTTCTTAAGAAATCTATTCCAAATGGCTACTTTCCCATGCACTTTACTTAAGCAGGTCACATCAGCATATTTTATGGCATCACTCAAAGTTCTCTAAGATTAAATGCATAATTTAATACTGAAGGAATCAAGGGTATTTTCAATTATGTATTTCTCTCTGAAAAATAAAACTAAAGCCCATTATATTGTTTATGTAAAATTAATCTACTGAGGCCTCATTTGGACTCCTACTTTCCAGAAATCCAAGGCACTCTTTTTTCTAATATTGTTCCATTTTTCAAGCTGAAAAAAAAAAAAATTAAACCTTCAGTGTTTCCATAGCTTCATTTCTTTCATTTTCAAAAGACCGTTAAAAGTTTTATAACATAATGTTTAAGAGCTATTTGTTAAGATAAGTAGAAAGCGTTACTTAATTAACTAAATTAAATTTCATGGAGAGGGTTAAAATTTTCTATCAGGAGCTTACCTCTCTACCCAAACTTGTTCAGGCGGTGGCATTACAGCCAAAGCTCTTACAGGGACTTGGGACAACACAGACTTAAAGAGCATGAGACATTCCACTTAGCTCAAACACAAAAACTATCTACTTTGATTATTTAATGCCTGATAAATAAATCAGATATTTAAAATAAATATATATGATAAATATCTATCTTAAATACTTAAACACTTTATTATGTTCCACGAGAAACTAAGAAGCAGTGTCCAAAGGTAGAATTGTTATGCCTAAAAATTATTTCCTTCTCATCAAGACCCTAACCTAGTTTATTAAGAAAACAGATCTAGGGGCGCCTGGGTGGCTCCGTGGGTTAAAGCCTCTGCCTTCAGCTCAGGTCATGATCTCAGGGTCCTGGAATCAAGCCCCGCATCCGGCTCCCTGCTCAGCGGGGAGCCTGCTTCCTCCTCTCTCTGCCTGCATCTCTGCCTACTTGTAATCTCTCTCTCTGTCAAATAAATAAATAAAATCTTAAAAAAGAAAGAAAGGAAGGAAGGAAGGAAGGAAGGAAGGAAGGAAGGAAGGAAGGAAGGAAGGAAGAAAGAAAGAAAGAAACAGATCCAGGGACACCTGGATGGCTCAGCCAGTTTGGAGTCTGCCTTCGGCTCAGGTCATGATCCCAGGGTCTTGGGATCGAGTCCCGCATTGGGCTTCTTGCTCAGCAAGGAGCCTGTTTCTCCTGTCCCTCCCCATGCCCATGCTCTCTCTCTGACAAATAAATAAATACAATCACGAAGGAAGGAAGGAAGGAGGGAAGGAAGGAAAGAGGGAAGGAAGGAAGGGGAGGGGAGGGAGGAAGAGAAGGAAGGGGAGGAAGAGGAAGGAAGGAAGAGGAAATAGCAAATTCTGAGGGAAGGGGGACTCAGCAATCTGTTTTAGCAAGCCTTCCAAGTGACCGATGTACACTCAAGTTTGAGAACCACTGGTATAAAGAACTCTAGGACTACAGTGCTGGCTCACATTTGGAGCTGCAGCACTCAGAGTCCTGAGGCCCAAGACAGGACACTGGGAATTAATCACAAAGGACTTCTATTTAATACTGAAAATCCCATTCAAATCAGAACCACTGATACACAGGAAGTTCAGAACCATCTCTCTGTTCAGTGTAGACACCTTCTCTTTCCTTCCAAGACTGCAAATGTGAAAGAATTTCTTATGATACCAGTCTTTTATAAATAAATAATGCTCAGGGAGGAGATTATGAGATCATGGTCTTTATTAAAATCTCACTCTCTACACCTTGCTACATCACACGATTTTTCTTTTCATCTTTTTTTTTTTTTTCGACAGTTGGAAGTGTTCCAGAAAGCCTTCAGGTCAGGGAAGTTGCAGACATTTGCCTTTTGACACTCAGGATTTTATGTTTCTCCTGGTCTGGTATGTCTGAGCTGAGATGTAATACTTCTGACCATTCTCCACTGAAAGAATTTATGAGCTTCCAAGAGGAGATTATCGGCTAGATTACTGAGCTTGGTGAAGAGCCAGTCAATTGTGAAAGAAAACTACCTTCTAATCTCTAAATAAATGGAATGACTCAGAACATGCTATGTTCTCTCCCGGATAAGTGAGGAAGAAAGTATACAGGATCTTCAACTTGTTTCCAGTATATAAAGGAATACCTCCCAGAGTACTTCTCTGGGATTCTAGTCAGAATCAGTCCAGTTCTCAGATGTTATAGGTCTTAACTTTTGGTAAAATGAGGAGATTTAAGAGTGATACACAGCCTTTGTCTTAAAAATCTTAGTAGAGATACTCTCAAGCCCTGATTACTCCTTCGTTTTCAAAAAAGGGAGAGTTGGGAAGATATTCACAATAGAACACTATTAAAATATTACACTAAAAGAAGGTTAAGTGAGTTTAGACAGGATTATTTGGGAGACAAGTAAATGTAAAAACAATTCTAACAAACTGAGAACCTCTTCCACTGTCTTTAACAGATGCTAGTCTGAGAGAAATTATCTTCAGTGTCTGAAATGTAAGGGACAATTATCTAGAAAAGGAACTCCTCCAAATCAAAGAGAAAAAAAGGAAATATTAAGATGACCAAAGAACTTCATTGAAATCTGAATAGTTAATAAGTATAAAAGACATGTTCAACCACATAAAAAATCAAAGAAAATTAACTAAAACAATAAAATACCTTTATACTTAATGTGTACAGAAGTACAACAGAAATGAATGTTTGGGTCCACCAAAAGAATGTATGAAAATATTCATATTGGTAAAAAAATGAAAACCCAAATGCTTAACTACAATAGAATATAATTTATGATATAATCATACAATGGAATATTACACAACAATGAAAATGATTATAACTACACAATACAAATATCACAGACATAATCTTCAGTGAAAGAAATCAGACACAAAAGAGTAACTTCATCTAAAAGAGGTTTAAGCGAGGCAAAATTAATCTATAGAGACAGAGGTAAGAAAGCTATTTATATTTGGAGTTGGGTGTAATACTGAGAGGAGGCAAAAGGAAACTTTCCAAGGTGCTAGAAATGTACTATAGTATCTAATCTGGGTGGTAATTACCTAGATATATGAATATGTATACAAAAGTTCATCAAGCTTTATGCTAAAATCTGTGCCCTTTTAGTATAAAGCTACATATTAATTTAAAAATTATATTTAAAAAATTTTGCTCAAGAAAAAAATAGAATAATCAATAAAACTTTTTAAAAAGCTTTGGCCTTGTTTTGAGACTATAAAAAAAGACTCTCACTGCTTTGTTAAAAAGATTGGGATGGGATGGGGAAGGAGACAAACCATAAGAGACTTCTAATCTCATAAAACAAACTGAGGGTTACTGGGGGGTGGGAGGGTAGGGATAGGGTGGATGGGTTATGGACATTGGGGAGGGTTTGTGCTTTGGTGAATGCTGTGAAAGATGTAAGCCTGATGATTCACAGACCTGTACCCCTTGGGCAAATAATAAAAATAAAATTTAAAAAAAAAAAAAGATTGGGATGGTGGCCAAGGATCATGTCAGAGAGGTTAATTAGGAGATTATTGTAATAATCTAGGCAGAGAGTTGATGGAGCCCTGCATATGAGCGGTGTAAGAAAGTAGGATTCTGGATATACCATGAAAGTAGAGGTAATAGGATTTGTTGATGGACTGCATGTGGATTTAGAGAGAAAAAAGGAGTTAAGGATGGCTCCAAGTTTTTTGGTATGAGCAACTGGTTTAGGGTAGAAAGTACCATATAGTCAGTCTATCAGTATTTTTAATAAATTTGTTTGGCAAATTTATTTTTGGGACAAATTTTTGTTGAATTGACCTACAAACCAATTCTTAATATGAATCTTATTCCTCATAAATACTTTTTATCTTTTGGCATTTATATTTTCTTTTCTGAAAGGCATTTTTTAAAAAAATTATAAAAGCATGTTCATTGAATAAAATTGAGAAGAAAAAGGAAAAATATTCAGCCTCACAATATGGACAATCACTGATGACAATATGATAATAAATCCTATTTAGTATCCTTTTTATAATATGTGGACCATGACAGGATACACACAGTTGTAACTGCATTACAAGCAATCTCTCATTATTTGAGCAAATACTTTGCTACAGAGGATGACAGATTAGATTTCTATATGTTGAATTCCTAAAATTGCAAGCACTGATACTTTCATGTGTTCAAACACTGGTAAAAAAAAAAAAAATCACTGCATGGATGAATCAAGAAAGCTAGAGTATTGTTCTTTTGTCTTTATTAAGCAAAGTAAAATAAAACATGGTAAGGTATAAAATTTTCATGAGTTAACTGGCTTCCATCATCCACTCGGGAGTTTATTGGAATTTCAAGCTTAATATTTAAAGGGAAGTCCAGACTGCAAAATCAAACCTAACAAGCAACAGCAAACACCATGTATGTACTATTTGAGATTTAAAAAGTAAAACAAAAACAAAAAATCCCTTCCTATAACTATCCCTCACTATCTAGCATCAGATGATAGGCCCCATATTGCTTATAGAGGCTTTTTTTTTTAAGATTTTATTTATTTACTTAACAGAGTGAGAGAGAGACAGCAAGAGAGGGAACACAAGCAGGGGGAGTGGGAGAGGGAGAAGCAGGTTTCCTGCCAAGCAGGGAGCCTGAGGCCCGATGTGGGCCTTGATCCCAGGACCCTGGGATCATGACCTGAGCCAAAGGCAGATGCTTAACGACTGAACCACTCAGGCGCCCCTATGGAGGCATTTTTTAATGTTATTTTAACAATTTTCACACGACTTCACTGATCAAATAATTTTGTCTTCATTTTGTTTAAATTGCCTAGTTGGGATCCCTATGTAAGATTTTTAAAGGAAAAGGAAGGAAAGGAAAGGAAAGGAAGGAAGGAAGGAAGGAAGGAAGGAAAAGAAGGACAGGAAAAGGAAAAGGAAAAGGAAAGGAAAGGAGTTTTTTAAATTATTTTTGAATAATTCAAAAATTATTCAATTTTTCAATATTTTTTCAATTAATAGTTTGGAGGAGTGCTGAAACAAAAATGTAATGTGAACCACATAAGTAATTTAAAACTTTTCAGTAGCCACTTCAAAAAGTAATAAAAGGTGATATTAATGTATTTCATTTAATATAATATAACCAAAATAGTATCACCGCAAAGAGTAATCGACATAAAAGATTAGTAATAAGATACTCTATATTCTTTGTTACATATTGAATTGTCAAAATCTGGGATGTATTTTATACTTGCCTAACATCTCCATTTGGACTATCCATATTTTAAGAGCTCAACAGGCACACGTGACTACTGGTTACTGTACTAAACAGAACAGATCTGGAGCCTAGATCATTCTGTCATATGATGTGTGGTCTATGGGTTAGCAGCATCAACATCACCTAAAATTTTTCAAAAATGCAGAATCTCAGCCCATCTCAGACTAAACTAAAACAGGAACTAAATTTAACAAGTTGATTTGAACACACATTAAAGACTAAATTAGACTACACATAGCTTAGGAGCCTTAACGAATTCCAATTGCCATTCACCTATCACGTGGGACTATGGCACTAAGTAATATAGAACACTGTATTTAAATAATAATGGCTTTTCTGCAAATCAAGCTTTTTCTATACTGTATTAGCACATTCTCCAACAGTGGAAATACATCTATACTACCCAAATATGTCTATATTACCCTTGTCACATATGTCTACTGAGCACTTGAAATATGACTGGTGTAACTGAGGAACTAAATTTTAAATTTCATTTGCTTTTAACTTACTCAAACTTAATAGCTAAATATGGGAAGAAGCTACCATGTTAGACAGCCTAACTCTAGGGGTATTATTTACTACATCACAGTATAATCTATAGGAGGGTCCGAGGGACAAATTTACAACGTTCTGGTCAAGATAATTCCTCTAAATTCACCTTCTCTCTTTTTAATCATCAATCAGGTTTATCATTTTACATTGGATGAGGCCAAATATAAAACCTATCTCTAGGGAAGCATAATAAAGTTATAGCATGTGTTCTGTGTGTGTTAACATTACCCCCAGCTCATTATCAATTAACAATACAAATGTACATACCTGTACTGTCTTTTTTATTCTATGGGATGGACCTGGATACTCTGGAGAATACAAATCTGTGAGGAATAATGAGTTGATTAATGTTGACTTCCCGAGTCCAGACTCACCTAAAAGGGGGAGGAAAAAATCTGTTAAACTTGGCCACTTTATCAACCTTAAATATTCAACCAATACTGTAATCAAACTTGCTTTATACAAGTAATTCTTGATGGAACAAAGAAGTGACATTAGAAAACATACTATAAAGACTCCCTATTTAGAATAAGTTCATTGTCCTCATTTTCTTATAAAATTACACTCATGCTTTCAAGGAATCTTTTTTAAGCTTTGTAATTCTACAATCTGTGCTCTTTAAAAGTAACGTATCTAATACAATTGTCTCCATTGTTAATAGTAATGTATTCCGAGAAACCAAAGATGGTTATGAAAGCACCACCTAAGTCTAGATTATATAATTGCTACTTGAGTGAAATAAAACATAAGTTACATGTAAACATTTATTATAGTCAATAATTAATGAATGACCAAAAAAAATCATGCAATTATAAAAAGCAGAAATCTGCTGATACAAGAAGAAAAATTAATCAAAATGCATCTCAGTTTAAAAGTGAACCACAAAAAAAGTACTTCTAATTTATTCACCCATGTATCAATCAGCTTAAGTATAAAAAAGAACCTTTCCATAAATCAAATTCCAAAAAAATCATAGGTAAGTACTTTTTATAGTGCTTCTGATTAAGGTAAGAGGTAGGAATGCAAGAAGGTAAAAACACAATTTCCACTAAGATTCCCAAACTCTTCTTTAACCCTCTATGTCAAGTTTAATACAACATACCAAATATTTAATTTTCATAAAAATATAAACAGCTTCAAGATATACATAATACAAGGCTAAATAAATTAAAAATCATACTACAATTATTAATATAGCACAGGATTAAAGAATCTAGTTATAGTTAATAGTTCAGTGGGTTTAATAGGCATCTCTAGCCTAAATAACTGATGTCACAATGTTAACATGAATATTTCTGTCTTGGTTAAGTTCTTTCTTTTTATATTGGCTCTCAAGAAAGTTAAGATCCATACTAGGCTGTCAGGGCTTACCCCTATGAATGAGGGGATGTCGCTTTTTTTCTAGATGTAAAAATTCCAGAAATTTCTAAGACAAAGGAAAATAAATTATACATTCTTCATAACTACTTCTTAACTCTTATATACTGAATAAAGGAATAAAGACTAGAATAAAATCCAAGCCTGTGGGGATAATCAGAAATATCTAGGCCTTGCAGACGCTGCTGCCCTATTGCCACCCCGCTATCTAGCCACGGCCAACATCACCATGTTCTTTGACATTGCTGTGGGCTGCATCTCCTCTAGGCTGTTTGCAGAAAGAGTTCCAAGGACATCAGACAATGAATCTCGGAACACGACATCAAAAACTAATGATGTACTGTATGGTGACTAACATAACAATAAAAAATAAGAAGAGGAAGAATTAAATTACACACACACACACACACACACACACACACACACACACACACACAAACACAAAGACAGCAGAGAACTTTCATGGCCTGAGCACCGGAAAGGATTTGGTTCTATAGGTCCCTGCTTTCACAGGATTATTTCAGGATTTATGTACCAAGGTGGTGACTTCACATGCCATATGGCACTGACAGGAAGTTCATCTAAGGGAGAAATCTGACAATGAGAATTTCATCCTGAAGCACAGGGTCTGGCATCTTGTCCATGGCAAATGCTAGGCCCAACACGAACACTTCCCAGTTTTTCATCCACACTGCCAACACCAAGTGGCTGAATGGCAAGCATGTAGTCTTTGACCAGGTGAAAGAGGGCATGAATAGTGTGGAAGCCATAGAGCACTTTGGGTCCAGGAATGGCAAGACCAGTGAGAAGACTTGGACAAAACTAATAAATCTGACTTATGTTTTATTTTTAAAAAAAGAAAAGAGAAAGAAGAAAAAGATCTACAATATTTTCATTTAGAAGCGTAAATGAAAAATTCGAGTACCTGTAAAAATATTTTGGGCTGACAAATGTAAAAGTATACTAAATTCAAAAATTAACAGTGTACTGACTAGAAGTATATTTAGAGACCTTATTTTATTTATTTAACTTAAAAAAAATTTTTTTTTGGTGGTACAGAGTAGAAGAACAAGAGAAAGCAGGGCAAAATGAAAGGCATGATGAGGGGCGCCTGGGTGGCTCAGTGGGTTAAAGCCTCTGCTTTCGGCTCAGGTCATGATCTCAGCGTCCTGGGATCGAGGCCCGCATCGGGCTCTCTGCTCAGCAGGGAGCCTGCTTCCTCCTCTCCCTGTCTCTCTGCCTGCCTCTCTGCCTCCTTGTGATCTCTCTCTGTGTGTCAAATAAATAAATAAAATCTAAAAAAATAAAATAAAATAAAATAAAATAAAATAAAATAAAATTAAATTAAATTAAAAAAAACAAAGAAAGAAAGAAAGAAAGAAAAGAAAGGCATGACGAAGGGGAAAAAAGCCTGAAAGGCAACACATCAAAATGTTAACAGCGGTTACTACAGGCTAGAACTGGAGCTGAGATTTCTTTTTCCTTAGCTTTCTACATTTCTGTGTGCTCTAAATTTCCTTCACTAACTTTATTTTTTTATAATTTAACAAGCATTCTTGAGTGACGTCAGCAAAATGACAGACTAAGAAGTTCCAAGTCCTCACAGAAACATCAAAAACAACTAGAAACTGGCTGAATTAACCTTACAGGAGCTCTGGAAAAGGTCAAAGATTTACAGCAACCAAACAAATGCCTAGTCAAGTAAACACCGTGAACAACAAAGTTTAGGTCATTTTCATTTGTTCTTCCTCTATTCTCTATATGGTATATCTGGGACTCAAGGGAGAGAGCAGCCCAATTCCACATTCTTCTCTCAAACCAGATGGAATAGGCTGACTTTTCTTAAAACATTTTAACTTCTCCAGGGTCTGCCAGAAGGACTGGTCTGTCTTGTCTAACTGGGATTTTGGGTGGAAGAAGCACTGGACACCATGGTGAAAGCTAAAGGGGGACTATAAACCCACGGATGCCTGGAGCAGAAAATTATGGGTGGATAGATATACAGTAGATACCTAAGGCCCTAAGGAGAAGCTAGAAGTTAGAAGCTTCTAACTCTAGAAACTAGAATGAGACTCTTTGGAGAATTAAGACATTCAAAAGCAGCCATGTACACAGGGGGAACCGAGAAATTCACACACAGGCCCACGCCAAATTTTCACTGCAGACTGATCTCTAGGCTCAGAGGCCCAGCTAATCATCAGATGACTGTGTGGACATCTGGCAGTCTGCAAAGATGGGGAAGGTGACTGTTTTTCCAAATGCACATTTTTCAACCAAAAAATCACAAGACATGCAAAGAAACAGAAAAACAAAGCCCACAGAAAGGAACAAAACAAATTCCCAGAAACCATCCCTGAAGCAGTACAAATATTGGATTTACCTAGATGAGGACTTTAAAATACCAGTCTTAAATATATTAGGAGAGCTAAATGGAAAAAAAAGGACAAAGAAGTAGTGGAAATCAGGAAAACAATGTAACCCAACAAGAATATCAAGGAATTGTAAAAAGGAACCAAACAAAATTCCAGAGATGAAAAATATGGGGCACCTGGGTGGCTCAGTGGGTTAAAACCTCTGCCTTTGGCTCAGGTCATGATCTCAGGGTCCTGGGATTGAGCCCTGCATCGGGCTCCCTGCTCGGCGGGGAGCCTGCTTCCTCCTCTCTACCTGGTTCTCTGCCTACTTGTAATCTCTTTCGCTTTCCAATAAATAAATTAAAAAAAAAGAAAAAAGGAAAAAGGAAAATGCAACTGAGTTGAGAAATTCGCTAAAGAGGTTCGACAGCAGAATTGAGCAGGCTGAAGAAAGAATCTGTAAACTTGAGAACAGGACATTTAAAATTATTGAGTCTAAGGATCAGAAAGAGAAAAGAATGAAGAAAAGTAAACATAGCCTAAGGGATTTGTGGGACACCAGCAACTGGACCAGTATATACATTATGGGAGTTTCAGAAAAAGGAGAATGAGAAAGGATCAAAGAGATTAGCAAAGAAAAAACAAAACAAACAAAAATTTTTCCAAATTTGATATAAGACATAAAACTTGGGGCACCTGGGTGGCTCAGTTGTTAAGCGTCTGCCTTTAGCTCAGGTCATGATACCACGGTCCTGGGACTGAGCCCCACATGAAGCTCTCTGCTCAGCGGGAAGCCTGCTTCTCCTTCTCCCACTCCCCCTGCTTGTAATCCCTCTCTCACTGTCTCTCTCTCTCTGTCAAATAAATAAAAAAAATCTTTAAAAGAGAAAGGAAGGAAGGAAGGGAGGGAGGGAGGGAGGAAATTAAAATCCAAGAATCCTGACAAACTCCTAGCAGGATAAACCCATGATGACCTACACCAAGACACAAACTGATGAAAGACAAAGAAAAGAGAGAATTTTGAAAGCAGCAAGAGAGAAGCAACATAACACATAGAAGGAATCCTCAATAAGATTTCAACCAATTTCTCAGTAGAAAACTTGGGAGACCTGACGGCAGAGTGATGATACAACTGTCAAGTGAGAATTCTGTATCTGCCAAAACTGTGCTTAGAAACTGAAGTAGAAATTATAGTAGTCCTGGTTAAAAACTAAGGAGATTCATTATCACTACACATGCTCTATAAGAAATGCTGAAGGATTACTCAGGTAGAAAGGAAAGGACCCTAGACAGTAACTCAAAACCACGAGAAGATATAAAGATCTCCAGTAAAGATAAATACATGAACAAATATACAAACTGTTATTACTGTAATTTTGGTTTGTTAACTCCATTTTATATTTTCTGTAAGATTTAAAAGACAAACGAGTAACAAATAATTATAAATCTATGTTAATGAGTACAAAATGTTTAAAGACAGTTTCTAACATCAATAATAAAAAGTAGGGTAGGGGCTACCTATGAGTAGTTTATGTATGCAAGTAAAGTTAGGTTGGGGGGGCGCGTAGATGGCTCAGTGGGTTAAGCCTCTGCCTTCGGCTCAGGTCATGATCTCAGTGTCCTGGGATCGAGCCCTGCATCAGGCTCTCTGCTCAGCAGGGAGCCTGCTTTCCCCTTTCCCTCTGCCTGCCTCTCTGCCTACTTGTGATCTCTGTCAAATAAATAAATAAAATCTTAAAAAAATATAAAGTTAGGTTGGTATACATTCAAATAAGATTGCTATAACTTAGGATGTTATATTTAATCTCTATAACCACAAAGAAAATAGCTAAAGAATATGCAAAAAAAGGAAAGGAGAAGAATCAAAATATGACACTACAAAAAAATCGACTGAACACAAAACAAGACAGTAAAGGAGGAAATGAGTGTAAAAAGGTTAAGACATATAGAAAACAATAAAATGACAAAAGAAAGTTCTTCATTATCAGTAATTACTTTACATGTAGGTGGATCAAACTCCCCAAAGGCAGACTAACAGTACTAAAAAAAAAAAATGATAAAATTGTACGCTACCTAGAAGACACACACATAGGTTGAAAGTAAAAGGATAGAAAATATATTCCATGCAAGTAGTAACCAAAAAAAGACGAGGAGGCTATACTATTATCAGACAAAACAGACTTAAGTCAAAAACTGCTACAAGAAAAAAAAGAAAGATATTATATATTAATAAAAGGATAAATTCATAAAGTAGTCATCAGAATTATATACACACCAACACCAAAGCTCCAAAGCTCCAAAATACAAGAAGTAAACTGACAGAATTGAGGGGGAAAATAGACAGTTAACAATAATAGTTGGAGACTTCAGTACTCCACTTTCAATAAATGGATAGAAGAACCAGACAGAAGGTAAACAAGAGGACCTGAATAACACTACAAAACAGATGGACCTGAAAAACAGACAAAACACTACATCCAACATCAGAACATTTTTCTCAAGTCCACATGAAGCATGTTCCAAAACTGACCATAAAACAAACAAGTCATAATAAATTTTAAAAGACCACAATCATAAAAGTAACTTTGCCTATCATAATAGAATAAAACTTGAAATCAAAAACAGAAGGAAAATGGAAAAATTAACAATTAGGTGAAAATTAACAGTCTTAAACAACTAATGGATCAAAACAGAAATCATAAGGAAAATTAGAAAATACTATGAAACAACAACAAAAAGAGAAAACAACATACCTATACTTATGGGATACAAAAAAAATCAGTACTATGAGAGAAATTTAAAACTGTAAATGCTTACATAAATATGAAGATCTGAAATCAACAACCAAATAAATCAAATCAAATAAAGAACAGAAAAATAGAGGAAAATCAACAAACCCAAAAGTTATTTCTTGGAGAAGATTAACAAAACTAACAAAGCTTTAGCTAGACTGAGTAAAAATAAAAGAAAGAACACTCAAATTACCAAAATCAGAAAAGGAAGTGTGGCCATTACTCCTAATTTTACAAAACTAAAAGCCACCATAAGAGTACTACAAATAACTGCATGCCAATAAATTGGATAACCTAAATGAACTGGAAATTCCTAGAAATATACAACCTACTAAGACTGAATCATAAAAAAATAGAAAATCTGAACAGACCTAAAACTAGTAGAGACTGAATCAGTAATCAAAAACCTCCTCAAGAAAGAAAAGCCCTTAGACCAGATGGCATCATCAGTGAACCATATCATACATTTATATCAGAATTAACACCAATCTTCCTTAAATTCTTCCAAGAAACTGAAGCGAGAACATTTACAAACTCATTCTATTAGACCAGCATTACCCTCATACCAAAGCCAGACAAAAACACAAGAAAATTATAATCTAATATCCCTGATGAATACTGATGCAAATATCCTCAAAAAGTATTAACAAACATAATTTGGGCACCTGGGTGGCTTAGTCAGTTAAGTGTCTGCCTTCAGCTCAGGTCATGATCCCAGGGTCCTGGGATCGAGCCCCATGTCTGGCTTCCTGCTCAGCCTGCTTCTCCCTCTCCCTTTGCCTGCTGCTCCCCCTGCTTGTGCTCTCTTCTCTCTCTCCCCCTTTTTCTTTCTCTGTGTCAAATAAATAAAATCTTAAAAAACAAACAAACATAAGTCAACAGCAAACATTATTACAAGAATTATACACCATGACAAAGTGGGACTTATTCCTGGAATGCGAGATGGTTCAATATTCAAAAATCAATATAATCAAAAATTAATATTCCACATTAACCTAATGAAGGGGGAAAAAACACACGATCATCTCAAGTGATGCAGAAATGCCCTTGACAAAATTCAACACCCTATCACAATAAAAAAAATTCTATAAACTACAGTAAGAAGGAAACTACCCCACTGTAATAAAAACCATATATAAAAACCCACAGCTAACATCACAGTTAATAGTAAAAGACTGAAGGCTTCTCCTCTAAGATCAGGAACAAGACAAAGATGTCCATCTTCACCTCTTCCATTCAACACAGCAGTCAGAGCAATTTGGCAAGGAAAAGAAATACAAAACACCCAAACTGGAAAGGAAGAAGTAAAATTATCTCTGTTCATAGATGACACAATCTTATAGGTAGAAAACCCTAAAGATTCCACAAAAATACTGTTAGAGCTAACAAATCAATACAGCAAAGTTGCAGAATACAAAATCAATACACAAAAATCATTTGCATTTCTATACATGAACAATCCCAAAAGGCAATTAAGAATACAATTCTATTTACAACAGTATGAAAAAGAATAAAGTAATTATTAATAAACCTAACCAAGGAGGCTAATGACCTGTACACTGAAACCACAAAACATCACTGAAAGAAATTTTAAAAGACATAAATAAATGCAAAGACATCCAGTTTTCATGGGGTGGAAGGCTTAAAACTCCCATAATGTCAATACTACCTAAAGCAATCTACAGATTCAACTCACTCCCTACCAAAATCCCACCTTTTTTCTTTTTTTTTTTTTGCAGTAATAGGAAAAAACCATCCTAAAGATCATACCAAACCTTAAGGTACTCCAAATAGCCAAAACAATCTTGAAAAATAAGGTTGAAGGACTCACTTGCTGATTTCAAAACTTACTAAAAAGACACAGTAATCAAAACAATGTGGTAGTAGTATAAAGGTAGACATATGAAACAGTGATAGTCCAGAAATAAACCTTCATATAAATACTAAAATGATTTTTGACAAGGGCGCCAAAACCATTCAATGGGGAGAGGACAGTCTTTGCAACAAGTGATGCTGGTTACAGTGAATATTCATGTGCAAAAGAATCAAGTTGGATCCATCTCCTTATACCGTAACAAAATTGAACTCAAACTGGATCAAAGGTAAAACTATAAAACTCTGAAAAGAAAACACAGGGGGAAAGCTTTATGACACTGGATTTGGCAATGATTTCTTAAACCTTTCTTTGAATCATGATGGCAACAAAAGAAAATTAAATGAACTGACCATCAAAATTAAAACCTCTATGCATCAAAGGGCACTATCAGACACACCAGAGGAGGTATTTGTGTATCATAAATATGATAAGGGATTAATATTCACAGTATGTAAAAGACTCCTACAATTCAAAACAAAAAAGCCTCCAAACAACCCAATTTAAATATGGGCAAAGGTCTTGACTAGACATTTCTCTAAAAGTACTACACAAATAGCCAATAAATATATTAAAAGATGCTCAAGAGGGGCAACTGGGTGGCTCAGTTCATTAAGCGTCTGCCTTCAGCTCAGGTCATGATCTCAGGGTCCTAGGATCAAGCCCCAGGTTGGGCTCCCTGCTCAGTGGGGAGTCTTCTTCTCCCTCACCCACTGCCCCTCCCCCTTACTCATTCTCTGTCTTTCAAATAAAATCTTTAAGAAAAAAAAAGATGCTAAACATCACCAGTCATCAGGAAAATGCAAATCAAAATCACAAAGATACCACTTCAAATCCATTAGTATGGCTACTAGCAAAAAAACAAAACCAAACAAAAAACAGAAAAAAAATATTCATGAGGATGTACACATTGAAACCCAATGGCATTCTGGTAGGAAATGTTAAATGGTACAGCCAATGTGGAAAATGGTATGACAATCCCTCAAATATTTAAACATAGAATTACAATATGATCCAACCAACAATTCTATTTCTGGTATCTATCCAGAAGAAATGAAAGCAGAGAACTGAACAGACATTTGCATACCAATGTGCACAGTAGGATTATTCACAATAATCAAAAGGTGGAAACAACCCAAATGCTCATCAACAGATGCAAGGGACAAAACAAAAGGTGTAAACAACCCACATGATCATCAACAGACAAGTAGATAAATAATGTGTAGTATATACATACACTGAGATAGTATTCGACCTTAAAAAAGAAATTCTGATATATGCTACAACACAGATGAACCCTGAACACATCACAGGCAGTGAAATTAATGAGACACAAAAGGCTAACTATCACATGACTCCACTTATATGAGGTACCTAGAAGAGTCAAATTCATATAGACAGAAAGCAGAACAGTGGTTACCAGGGCCTAGGAAGAATGGAGAGTGATTATTTAATGGGTGTAGGGTTTCAGTTTGGACTGATGAAAAAGTTCTAGACATCAATAGTGGTGACAGCTGCACAACAGTGTGAAAGAACTCAATGCCACTAACAGTAACAAGAATGGAGTAAATGGCCTGAGTTAATATTGTTGAAGCTCTAATTCCATGTTTGAAGTTTTTTTTTTTTTTTAAAGATTTTATTTATTTATTTCACAGAGGGAAAGAGATCACAAGGAGGCAGAGAGGCAGGCAGAGAGAGGGGGGGGGAAGCAGGCTCCCCGCTGAACAGGGAGCCCGATGCGGGCCTCGATCCCAGGACCCTGAGATCATGACCTGAGCTGAAAGCAGAGGCTTTAACCCACTGAGCCACCCAGGCGCCCCCATGTTTGAAGTTTTTAATATCAAAAGAAATACATATGTATATGTGTATATATATTCTTTTAAATCTATTTTATAGTTCAACTATTAAATTTTATAAGCCCCAATGTTTGTACAATTCAATAAGGTCATTTTTCCTTAAATATCTTCCAAATAATTTCTTCTATTCTCAAAATAATCTGTTATCAGTTCAATGTGTATCTTTCCATGCTTTCTCTTTCACACATAAAAATATAAATATATATATGAAGGGATTAAATATACATAGAAATAAAAATTGACTCATTACATGCATTTTATACTATACCTTTCTTTTTTAAAAAGGGTAACATATCATGGCCATCCTTTTCCATCAAAACACACTGAGCTACCTTATTCTTAATAGGTATCAAATACTCTACACAATAGACATAATTCATTCATACCTTTTTAATGTACATACATTTTCTATTTTTTGCTCCTACAAATAATGATATTAAAAAAACCCAAGAATGAATATATCTTCATGTACCATTAACTTGCATATTTTATCTTTGTATACTATTATTTCTATTTGCCACATAAACTCTCAGAAATTATGTTCTAGATTCAAAGAATATGTATACTTCCAATTTTGATAAACAGATACTTTCTCCAAAAAGTTAAAGCAATTAACTCTGAAGAAAAATGTATGTATGAGAAAGTCTTAATGAGATTCATGAAGAATTGCATGATACTGAATACAAGATCCTTTGGGTGCACTAAATTTAAATTATGAACACAGACGGAGAAAATTACAGAGGATTGAAAAAAATTTTTTGAAGAAATGGAGATGTGGGACATAGTCTGGAAAAAGAGAAAGAATGTAGGATAAACATAAAGAAAAACAGTAACACTCCAAGGATTCTGGCAATATTATTGTGTCCAGTACCTAGGAGTGTAAAAAATATGAGAGCCTAAGAAAGCACGAGAATGAGTACTCTGATCCTCAGAAAAAAAAAAGCAATATGTTTTTTCTGAATGTGTAGTATATGAGTTAGTATCCCAATTTCCCCTTACTCAGTTTACATTACCTTTCCTTAGGTAATGACTTTGTCATTGTGCCGGCCAAACAGTCCTTTGAGACAGTTACTTACCACTGAGGAAAAAAGACCTCAGGGATGTTAAGTGACTTGCCTAAAGTAATGTAGCATTTTAGTATTATAACTTAGTACTAAAGTCCATCCAACCTTCTTTCTTCCAAGTTCAATAAAGCTGGCTTAAGTATTTGGGAAAGATATTTACGAACAGATATTCATAGAAAAGTGATATTAAATTCCAAACATTTTTACCTACCGATTAGGGTTCAGAAAGTTCTTAGAGTTTAAATCGGGATAAACTTCAAAAAACTTTAGAAACGTACAGGTTAAAAAATCCTAACTTTTCCAATTAATGGATGTGCAACCTTTACCACTGTATGCAATCTCTTGGCTCAGTATGCTTATCAGCAAAGTGAAGAAAACACTACTTACTGAGTGGTGAGCACTAAAAGAAATAAAAATTAGCATTTAGTATCCATTTTTTTCATATAGTAATATCAGGTTTTAAATTCAGAAAACTTCCTGTCCAATTAGTCCAAATCAAGGTTTTAACCCTCTTCTTCACAAACATGATTTGTCAATAAAACTAATTCCCTCAAAAATGGCTATCTTAAAAAACATAATCAATCACACACCAAAAAAATCAAATTTGAAACTGTTTTATAAACCCCAACTCAAACCAACTTTTAAGTTTCCAAAACTGTTAGCATTTCTATTTTAGGCTCTTTACTTCCCACTTTGATCTTATTACCATAATTACCTTGGAAAGGAATTTGATCAATTTCCTCATCTATGTTTAAAAGGAGGTGGCCATAAATTTCATATTTGGGAATTATATTGTCATAGCTGATTTAATACCTGTAAGTTTCTTTCTTCTTTTACTATCATTAGGAAAAAAATTGAATGAAAAGTAGTTATATCTCTATGTTTATAGGCTTGCCTTCAACCCTTCAACAAATGCTCACAGGAAGTTATTTTATAGTTGGTAAAGAAAATATATAAAGAAAATATATAATAAAGTATATACCTGATCCTAGAGAACTTAGGCTCATGGTTTTCCTCTTAAAGAATAAGACTATTTGCTTTTTGTTTTTGAGCAATTCTCGTTTTGGGAACAATGATCGAGACTGCTCCTTTAATTCTAAATAGCATGTATCTTATACTATTATAAAACTTCAAAATACTGTCTGCTTTTTTATACTCACTAAAAAATCAGAAAACAGCTAACTATACTTTCACTTACAATTTTTTCCCCCCAGTGAATTTTTTTTTTTCTATCTTCATTGAAACTCCTGTCATTCACTACGTGAAGTAGTAGCTTGCATACTCTGAACTAAAACTTAGCTCTGGTCACTTTTTAACATCTCAGGCAGGAGATGTCTAAATAAGTTAACTTCCATCCATTCCTAGACAACTCACATTGAAATTGAAGCTTTAAGATTTAATTCATATGTGATGCCCTTGAAGGTTGGTTTTAACAACAAAAGATAGCTTATTTTGCTTACAATCAAGATGAACATTTCAGGAAACTTTACCAACAGCCACAGAGGTTTAAAAAACGTCAGAGTAAATTATTAGTGAGTATATGGACAGAAGTAGCTAACCTTCACTTGAAAAGGAAATGAATTCCCTACCTGACTACTTATTCTGTACATTTTATATTCTTTTAGACTGATTTACAATGTAAGCCATAACTATAGTAATCTCTGGGTAATCTCTGTCAAAGTAAACACAACAAACAATTTAGAGTATCACTTGGCCAAGGAAAAGAATTTCAGAATCCAGTTTAACATTGTTCACATTTCTCTACCTCTCATCTTCCACATTTATGCTTGCAGTCGTTTCTAAGTTATTTAGACTCATTTCTAAACTGTTCTAAGCAAAGTAAAATTTTTTTCATGAACTGCTCAATTTCTTTAATTCAGAGATACACATTTCCCCATCAATGTTTCTAAAAATGAACATCTCTTGTAGTCAAAATGTGTATTTACTGTACTATTTTTTCATCTTTTTACTTTTTAATCATTTTATCTTTTCATCATAAGTATACTCTTTAATCCCCATCCTCTATTTCCCCCAACCCCCACCCCCTCCCCTCTAGTACCATCAGTTTGTTCTCTATAGTAAACAGTCTATCTCTTGCTTTGTCTTTTTTTCCCTTTGCTCATTTGTTTTTTAAATCCCACATGTGAGTGAGATCATACAATATCTGTCTTTCTCTGACTGACTTATTTTACTTAGCATTATACTTTCTAGCTCTAGCCATGTTGTTGCAAATGGCAGGGTTTCGTTCTTTTTAATGGCTGAGTAATATTCCATTATATATAAATATGTAATTGTATAATAATACATGTAATGGAGTATTCGAATATAAAGAAGATGGTGTATACACACACACACACACACTTTATCCATTCTTCTCTATCCATCTATTGATAGATACTTGGGTTACTTCCACAGTTAATAATGCCACTATAGACATAAGGGTACAAGTATCCCTCTGAATTACTGGTTTTGTACTTTTTGGGTAAACACCCAATGTGCGATTACTGGATCATAGAGTAGTTCTATTTTTAACTTTTTGAGGAACCTCCATACTGTTTTCAGAGTGGCAGCACCAGTCTACATTCCTACAACAGTGCATAAGGATTCATCTTTCTCCACATCTTCACCAACAGTTGTTGTTTCTTGTGTTTTTTATTTTACCCATTCTGAGAGGTGTGCAGTGATGATATCTCATTGTGGTTTTGACTTGTATTTCCCTAATGATGAGTAATGAGCATCTTTTCATGTGCCTGCTGGCCATCTGGATGCCTTCTCTGGAGAAATGTCTGTTCATATCTTCTGACCATTTTTAATTAGATTGTTTTTTGGTATTGAATTCTACCAGTTCTTTAAATATTTTAGATATTAACCCTTTATCAAATATGTCATTTGCAAATATCTTCTCCCATTCAGGTTTGCCTTTTAGTTTTATGCACTGTTTTCTTTGCTGTTCAGAAACATTTTACTTTGATGTAGTCCCAATAGTTTATTTTTGCTTTTGCTTCCCTTGCCTCAGGAGACATTATCTAGGAAAATGTTGCTATGACCAATGTCACAGATTCTTGCCTGTGCTCTCTTCAAGGATTTATATGGCTTCAGGTCTCACATTTAGGTCTTTAATCCACTTTGAGTTCATTTTTGTGAATGGATAAAGAAAGTGATCCAGTTTCATTCTTTTGCATGCTGCTGTCCAGTTTTTCCAACACCATTTGTTGAAGAGACTTTTTCCCATTGTATATTCATTCCTCCTTTGTTAAAATTGATTGACCATATAATTGTGGGCTTATTTCTGGGCTTTCTGTTCTATTCCATTGATCTATGTGTTTATTTTTATGCCAGTACCATACAGTTTTAATTACTACCATTTTGTAATATAACTTGAAATCTAGACTTGTGATACCTCCAGTGTTTTCTATTTTCAAGACTGATTTCACTATTTGAGGGTTTTTTGTGGTTCCACACAAATTTGAGGATTTTTTTGTTCTAGTTCTATGAAAAATGCTGTTGGTATTTTGATGGGGATTGCATTAAATTTATATATTGCTTTGGGCAGTACAGACATTTTAACCATATTTGTTCTTCCAACCCATGAACATGGAATGGAATGTCTTTCCACTTCTTTGCATTGTCTTGAATTTCTTTCATCAGTGTTTTCTAGTTTCCAGAGTACAGGTCTTACAACTCTTTGGTTAAGTTTTTTCCTAGGTATTTTATGAATTTTGCCACTATTATAAATGGGTATTTTAATTTCATTTTCAGTTGCTTCATTACTAGTATATAGAAATGCAAAAGATTTCCATACACTGATTTTTGTATCCTGTGACATAAGCGAATTCATTGATCAGTTCCAGCTTTGGGGGTTTTACTGTACTATTTCTTACTGCCCCCAAATCAAACCTGATTAGATGTTTCACAGACGGCACCTTGAAATCAAGAAATTAAGAAGATCAAAAGATTTCTTCCGTCAAACTCAAACTTAATTAGAAGAGCCAAATCAAAGGAAGGAGCCCTTAATATTTTTCCTAAGGTTTAGAATTTGACATTTAATTTTTAGAATGAGTTACTCTGTACTAAAATGATTTCTATTTCTTTCTAATTTGCAGGACTGCAATGGAACAGGAAACCATAAAGAAGGTAACTAAGACCATCTCCCTCCAACCCTAACTCATGAGGTGAAGGAACAAAGTTCCCCCCAGAGAAAGTTACAAACTGTAGGGGAAAAAGTTCTTCAAGATCCTAGTTTCATTCAGGGAAAGGAATGTACTAAGGAAGGAATGTACTAAGAAGCAATTAAGAATTTAGTATGAGGTAATGTGTTAAACATACAATAGGAGATCTAGATAAAGCAGTAGTCTGGTGGGGTAGCTGAGAAAGGGATGAGAATCTACAAGGGAATATAGGAGAGAACCCAACACTGTGACAAAGGAAGACTAACTGTTAGGTATGGAAGCTTTAATCCCTACAACTTCTTAAAGAAAGGAGGGATGCTCCCAATTGGTGACCTAGCAGGGAACCTCAGAGCTGTGTTTCGGACCCAGGCTTTCTTTCTCTTACACCAATATTTTCTATCTTCAAATCTTTTTAAAACCAAACATGTATTTTCCTCATTATAACCAAAAGCATACTGCAAAATAGGTAAAATTACAGAGAAATAAAATTCTAGCAAGTTCATTTTTAGTCGTCTAAAAACAAGGTAAGTTATCATTTTGCTCTCAGATATTTAAACAACCTCATCATGTATAAGATCACAATCAATAATTCACAAGTAGGGTCCCATGGAGACAAGATATCCATAACCATTTGACTAACAATGATTTCTTCTTGTAATAATTTTTCTTTTACTTGCCCTGATAAAGACCTTAAGATCATACCGAAAACAGAAAACAGTGTCAAATTCCCTTTTTGACAATTTTATGTATTTATTTGAGAGAGAGTGAGTCCACAAGAGCGAGAGAGAAGCAGACTCCCTGCTGAGCAGTGAACTGAACCCCAGGACCCTGAGATCATGACCTGAGCCAAAGGCAGACGCTTAACCAACTGAGCCACCCAGGTGCCCCCCAAAATGTCAATTCTGACTATAAAATATCCTCAGAAAGCAATGTGAAATAATACATACTGCTTTGCATGAAATATAATTCTGTAAATACTTATTAATCATCTACTATGTACCAGGCACAAGGGATTAAAAGGGCAAAATAAGACAGAACTCCAATTCTCACTGAACTTACAAACTAGTAGGGAAGAAAAACAAGTAAGTACATGCTATGAGCTCTATATTTAGCTATATTTAAGATGCTAGAAAACACAGAAGAGTAACTTCTAAATTAGATGGGAGTTATTAAAGAAGATTTCCAGAAAGAGGTGACAACAAAGCTAGACCTTGAAGGATAAATAAAAACTAGCAAAACAAAGAAAGGTACAGAAAAGGAAGAACTCATAGACAGAAAACAGAAGTCTGAATCACTGCAATTTATTCAGATAAAATACTATGTCTGGGTTTCAGCCTCACAGCTACTAAATCAGTCTCCCGGGCCAAGGCTTGGGAACCACAAGTGATTCTGCTCTGCAGCCAATAGTAGAGAACTACTGGCCTGCATACTAAAAGAGGAAGCCTTTAAAACAAAACAAAACCAAAAAAATGAATTTAAAATATATTTAGGGCTTAACTGTGGGGGAAGAGAAAAGTGAGACAGAAAACTCGTTTTTTTTTTTTTTTTAGATTTTATTTGTCAGAGAGATAGAGAGCACAAGCAGAGGGAGAATCAGGCAGAGGAAGAAGCAGGCGCCCCACCAAGCAAGGAGCCTAATGTAGGACTCAATCCCAGGACCTTGGGATCATGACCTGAGCTGAAGGCAAACGCTTAACCGACTGAGCCACCCAGGCATCCCGAGACAGAAAACTCTTAAGAAGACTTAGAGAATTTTGTTTTGGACAACTAGCAGAAGCAACAGTACAGTGGTTATTAGCATAGCGTTTAACTTTAGGCTTTCTGAATGAGAATCTTACTTTTATAGCATGATTACAGCAAGCAAGATACTTGAATTTTTTTTTAAAGATTTTATTTATATTTATTTGACACAGAGAGAGAGAGATCACAAGTAGGCAGAGAGGCAGGCAGAGGGAGAGGGGGAAGCAGGCTCCCCGATGAGTGGGGATCCCGATGCGGGGCTCGATCCCAGGACCCTGAGATCATGACCTGGGCCGAAAGCAGAGGCTCAACCCACTGAGCCACCCAGGCACCCCAAGATACTTGAATTTTTATGTTTCTTCACATATCAAATTAAATGTAATACATGAACTGATAAACTAAATAATACATGTGAAACCTAAGCACAGTGCCTAGTATACAGTAAATACTCAATAAAAAGTACTTTTTCTGTGATATCATTTAATGAGATTAAGAATACAAGAAAAGGTAAGAAGAAACAGGATGAATTAAGAAAAGGACATTTTAAATTTAACACCCCTTTCAAATTAAAAGTCAAAGATTTTACGTCAATACAGAATTAGAAGAATTAGAAGTCACTTAACTTCAATCTGTATCTTATTGGTTTTAAAAGCCAACTTTTAAAAGATGAATATACATCTTAGAATACGCATGGGCGAATTAAAAAAATAGATGCAAATGTATATACAAGTGTACACAATTTGCTCCTATGTACAATGCACTGTGGTAGAGGCTTATGTTAGGAAGATTTAAAAACAAGTAATTCATTCTTACCCCTCTACCATACACACCCCCATACAAATCTATACACATACCCAGACACACATCCTCTATCTGGGTAGGAGAAAGCTACGATTAACCCTTTCATTCAAATAAGGTATAATGAAGATATGCATAAGGCACTACAGCACATAGGAGACACTAGAAACGCAAGACTGTTACAGATCAACGAAATTTCCCAGTAAAATAAAAGCTACATTTTGAAGGGTGAGTAGGATTTAGGCAGTACTCTCAATATTCCCAAAATGGAACAAACTTTGACCTAAAAACCTAGACAACTTCAACCTTCCTAAATATGGCACCTTGCTTCACCTACCTTAACCTAACATTAGGTACAGTTCTTAGCTGCACACACACCAACTGTCTGTTGTGAATGGTTGCTACCACAAGGGCCCTGAGCAGAATATCCAAATAGACAAGGTTGGTATCTATACTTGGTGTAACTCCTTCTCATGCTAACCTAGTTGCTCAAAGCTACCACAGTAGTATCTTCCCTAAAGCAAGGAGGATTTGAATTTAAGACAGTTTTGAACCTGGCTCCAGAGTCCGAGTTATGTGGTAGCTTCTGGAATGGTTTTTCAAGGGTAGTGCACTCCTCATTTTCCTTCCTGGCTGAAATGTAATCACGATGCTCAGAGCTGAATTAATCATCTTAGACCATGAACTATTTTGGAAAGAGAGAACACGCCCAGTGAAGCAACAAACAAGGAAGCACCTGGGACACTGAGAATTTAAAGCAGAGCTATCACTTTAATCCAAAACTATTCAACTCTGGATTTTGAAATAGAGGAAGAATAAATCTCTATGTTGTCATACACTGTTATTTTAATGTTCTATTATTTATAGTCAACTTAATCCAAATAATATTAACAACCAAGACAAGCAAATGTAACAACAAAACCCTAAAAGTTTCATTTCAGTAAGACAAAAAATTAAAAACACAACCTATACAAGATTTTAAAAAATACATTTTTAAGAATATTAATGCAATAAACAATATGTCATTGAAATACATTATTATTATATATGAATTAATCCAAGGAGAGAACCAGAATTCAGTGTTAAGTTTTTGCTGTTGTTTCCTTAGATTCTACTAATTCTCTCATTTATAAACTTCAGTTTTGATTTATTTGAAAGTTTCATGATAGAAGAATAAAAATAGCAACAAAACTTTAAAATGCATAAGCATAAACTTAGAAACAATGAGTTAACAGAACATGCACAGTGAAAGACTAATAGTCCTCTCAGATACAGATAAACCAAGTGGTTAAAAAACGGAAATGCTCTAAATTAATATGCTTGATTGTCAGAATACAGCATATTATTTAGGAAACATTTAAGAATAACACAATTCAGAATTCTAAAGCCTAGCTTAAGAAAACAAAATTATTCAATAAAATTTAAATAGAATACCTATCTGCAACATTTTATATTTCCTTACCACTAATATTTAATTTCTTTACATGAATAAAATATATAACATTTTATATTTCTTTATAACTAAAACTTTAAGATCTGTTAAATGATCCAAATTAACAACTATTTTACATTTATTTGACTCTGAAATGCACTATATATGTTCAGGAACAAAGTCATTGCCTGTCCCTCATTTTACTGGACTTTAAGAAGAAATAATTGGATTTAATATTTTTTCTGTCCTTGTTAAAACAAAATATTATAGTATTTAAAAATGTTAAATACTTGAAGAAAATTCTAAAATAAAAGTAACTGAGTTTGTTATATTGCACCCATACTTTAACATTAGATACAAGTTAAAATAAGCCATGTCCTCTTTGAAGCCTAGCCCATGAAAGCCATGCATATCCCATCAGCATTCAAAATTATTACATTTCAAGTCTAAGAATCAAACATTCATGAAATGTTTGTTCACAAGGTTCTGAAGAAAATCACATCAATAATTATTTGTAACAGTTAAGGTCAGGTTCCTTTAAATCCTTGGGATTATAAAGGCTCTCAGAAGTCCTGCAATTAAAGAGACTGTTTATCTTTGTTTTACCCAGCAGCTCCTCAACTTTGCAGGCTTACATTGTTTCCCCCACCCCTCTAAAATATCTAGTAACATCTAACATACGAAGCATACTTTGAGATATTATACTGTGTAGTTCTTACAAATTATTTTTCCTTAATCAAACATAGTTATAGCACCTAATATAAGTAACAGTACTGTCTTAGTTATAGTTAAGTAGAGACTACATAGACAGCTTAAATCTTGAGGATTTTTCATTTGTATACAGCACATAAACACTTAAACACAGATGCTCCTTAGTTTTATCAATTAGTGGCTTAGAAAAACCCACTTCATTACACAAACCATGTAATGAACACACATAATGTGGTTTTATTATCAACATCTATTTGCTAATTACGTAGAGTCGCAGAACATTAAAACTAGAACAGTCCTTAGAGATACAAATCAAACCACTTAAACATTAGAAAATGAAGCCAAAAAGAAGTTAACTGACTATGCCAAGAGCACAGCAAAGTTAAGTGGCAGAGCAAGAACCAGAACATCCCTGTTCCAATCCCCAAGCCCTGGGATTCTGCTCTTTATGTAAATCTGCTTCTAAATAAAATCTCTGGGATTCTCCATGGACTCTCCCACTGGGTAGCTGTTTTCAAACTTTTATTACCACAATTTACAGAAAACAGAGAAGCCTCCTCTACATACAATTTGCATCAAAACCCAGTATACATATACATACAAGTATATTTTTCTGTATTGTACAAATGTTATATGCATATAAATTTAAAAGTTTAATGAAATAACTCATGTTAAGCAAAATACACTCCATTTTCAAATCATTTCTATTTTTCATTTTTTAAAATGACTCACTAAATTGATGTAATGATCCTGCCAAGAATGGATGAAAAAACCTGCCAAGGAGGATTCAAAGTTTCATTCAGATAAATAATCTCACTCCCAACATCCTATACCTTGACCATCCCAAGAGCTCTCCTCTGATAAACTATTACAACTGACAGAAAATACAGATAGAAATAATTTCATTTTATGATTATTTATTAATAGCTGCTAAATGTTAGAACTAGGGACATTTTGCCCTCAAAAGTTTAATTTTGTTGAGAAACAAGCTATAGTTAAACAAAAAATACCATGGGTATACATAAAGAACATTTCAGTATAGCTTGAAGAATCAAGGAAGACTTCACAGAGCAAGCAGCATTTCACTGAGACAAGCACAGGAACTAACCAAGCAAACCAGTGAACACTTAAATAATGCTTAGATGTGGAGTGGCTTTTTAGAAAGGTGGAAGCTTGAAACCTGTGGTTTAGCATTTGGATGAAGAGAAAAGAAAGCATAGGAGGATAAATAAGTTTAGGAGTAAGGAGGATACAATTATTTTTAGAGAAATAAAAGACATCTACTAAGAGCAAACAGGCAACTGAATACAGTTTTAACTGGAGACAAAACTAAAAAAATCAAGGCGCCTACATAAACTATCACAAAGTATCAAGGCTTTTTGCTTTTCTCAAAAAACTGAAACTGGAAGTCACTGAAAATAAATATTATAGGAATAGCTTTATTAAAGTGACATGGAATGCCACTGAGCAAACATATAATCAAAGAAAGGCCTTACATTAAAGGACTGGCTAATGTTTTATTAAAATAAAATGGTTATGGTATTATTTTTTATTTCTTGCTCTGACAGGTTTCATCAACTGAACAAGTACATCTGCTGTGGGGTTAAGAGTGATTTATTATTCTGCATTATGCTGTAATAAACACAAACAAACTTGGATCTTAATTCCTTCTCTGTCACTAGAAGCTTAATGACATGGACCATGTTTTATCAATCTCCAGATTTTTAGGGACCAGAACAGCACCTGGTACTTTGTAGGTGGTCACTAAATAAATGAATGGGGAATGCAAAGAGAACATGTTGTCCTACAAGGTAAAATTTGATCAAGACCATGAATGAGACATCCAAGAGTAACAGGATTTCAGAGAACTGAGGATCTCAACAGCCTAGAAAAGAGGTCATATTTCAATGGGGTTTTGAAGGCTGAAGAAGCATTTCAACTATCTGGAATATAGGTGTAAGAGGCACTTTTAACCACCTTGCAGCAACAGCGTGGGAAAGAAAGCAAAGGATTTAAAACAAAAACAAAACAAAAACAGGATCTTTAACTCCTTTCAGAAGGTCTAACTGGGTTGAAATTTAAACAAGAGGAAAAGCCTGGTGCTTGAGAGATGTTGTAGACCATCTTGTAGAACTCTTCTATCTTGTCCATTGCTTGCCTACTCTTCTTTATCCTGAGGTTTGAAATCAGTTTTATACAAATTCAAATACTAAGTTGACCACAATACATTGTGACTTTGATCAAAATAATAAGCTAATTATTTTTTTAAGGTTTTTTTTCTTTATTCATGAGAGACAGAGAGAAAGAGACACAGAGGAATAGAGAGAAGCAGGCTCTCCACACAGCAGGGAGTCCGACGTGGGACTCGATCCCAGGACCCAGGATCGCGATCTGAGCTGAAGGCAGATGCTTAATCAACTGAGCCACCCAGGTGCCTACTTAAGTTATTTTAATAAAATTTATTAGCACCATACCTGACATTAAAAAAATCATCTCCAATGTTATTTATTATTAAGATCCAGGTGTTACTTTCAGTTGAGGTTGAGATGAGACAGTATCAAACTGTATGCAGTTCTTAACCAGAATGCACAGTGTTATTTAAGAAGCTATTTCAAAACAGATGACTATACTCTACCCCAGAACTAAAGCCCAGAATATCCAGGCAAGTATTTCCATACATGTTTTGGAGATGCCTCCCAAAATGATTTGAAAGGTAGATGAAATTTAAAAATTCTGTAAGAAAATGATGACAGGGCAAAATGCCAGATTCATCAACACTTAAAGATGGCCAGTGAAAGAGATGCTAAACAACCAGATAAATGAGGAGGCATGATCACAGAAAATGAGAAAGAACTGCAAGGAAAGAGTAGTCAACAATATCAAGTAAGAGGTTAAAAAGAAAAAAGGCCAGGGACAATGAGAAGTCCTCTTACTGATCTTTAAAAAAAGCAGTTCTGTACTAAGAAACCAAATGGTGAGGAGTTAAAGTAATGGATAGGAAATTTAAAAGTACAGATTTATTCTTTCTTTATATCTGGTTTAAAAATAAAGGGTGCTATTCTTTATTTTGCTTTTTAGTATGCTTATCTCTGAAGATTTAATCTATCAAGAACAGTCTAGACTACACTAAATACTGATATTTCTTCCAAGGTATTCCATTAACATGTGATCTGGGATTTGCTATAAGACTATTTCATCTCCTCAAAATGTATTAGGACTGATGCACATGCTAATACTAAAATGCAAGCTGAACAGGTTCCCCACGACCTGGCTCTGCAATTATCTAAACAAGATTTACTTATTTTAATTACAGTAACGAGCACCAGCACTAAGAGCTAAGCAATAATTCTGCTATGTAGCCAAGAGCAAACATTCCAACCAGACACTCAATAATTACCTCATCCACTGAGTCAAAAAACTTTCACTTGCTATGTGTCTAAAGCTGGGAGGCCTTAAGGAGGATGTTTATGAATAGTTCTTGCTATACTCAGAGATAAAAGTACTCTTTATACAGCTCAGTCTAAGCAATTAACTACCTTTTTCTTTATCCTCGTGTTACAAAAAAAACAAAAACCTAAATGTCAATTTGAAAATTCTTTCCATGATTATTTAAAAAATGGATTACCACAACTTTCTGGTTAAAATGCACAGCCTTTACTTGGGCTAGGGTCTGCAACTTTTCCTAGATTGTACATCAAGCTTCTATCAGTTCTTCAGCTAAACTGAAAAAGAGCTGAAATTGACAAATACTGTTTACAAGCTCTCCCCTCATGTTCCTCCAAATTCTTTACATTATTGCCTAAGATTCTAATGATCATTCAATAAACATTCCTTCGTAAAAAATCAAGTACTCTTGTGAATACTATTTGTCCTTCATATCTTGGGAAAAACCAGTCTTTTCCTCTAATTTCTAATTGTGGTCAGCATTTACTAAGGAAATAAGTGCTTTAATCTGGAGGGAAATCGGGATAGTTTTTAAATCTGTTAATTAGAGAAAAGCAAAGATTTTGTGGCAATAGCAGAGTGGCTCTTTGAAACTGGAGGGCAGCTTTGGTTACACTAGAGGGTAAGTAAAAGCAAAGATATCAGGAAAGGAAATAGGAACATACAAGGAAAGAATTTTACTTAGCGATCTAGTGGACAGAAGAGGTGAAGCAACTAGCTGATTTATTTTTGAGCTGGGAGCACATTCTATAAAGTGGTTTTAAAAGTGGCTTTCAAAGCCGAAGTGGGCAGGATTTAATCATCTGAACTACACGCCTGTCTTATTCTTTCAAGTTCTGTAAATCTTGTATAGCAAAATTTGTACACTAAGGACCAATGGTGGGTTGTATGAATTATACTGGTGATTGTGTTAATCTGTCTCACCAATATCTCTGAAAACAAAACAATACAAAAAAACATGAGTATGCATACAAAGAAATTGTTAGTAGTATGAATGTTTAATAGACCAAAAAGACAAAAAAAAAAAAAAGGCTAGACTAAAAATTTCACATCAGTAATCAAGGGCCTAGAAGTTAAAATACAGAACTTTTGTCTGATACTAATTTAGCAACATCATTTTGCTTTATTTGACATTTTAAAAAGATTTCTACTCAGTTTTGGCAAGGATGAGCTGAAACAAGCATTGGCACATCTATGGTAACTGTATAAGTTGATATAACATTTTCAGTTCACAACCTTTACTATGTCATCCACTTTCAGAAATCAAATGCACAAGGGAAAAACATGCAAATAATAGTTGGGGGAAGAGGAGGATCTTTCAGGTACCACAATGGACACAGGCTAAGTACACTATAATACACTCATAAAAATAAAATTAATCGGGTGCCTGGGTGGCTCAGTTGGTTAAGTGACTGCCTTTGGCTCAGGTCATGATCCCAGAGTCCTGGGATCGAGTCCCACGTTGGACTCCCAGCTCCACGGGGAGTCTGCTTCTCTCTCTGACCTTCTCCCTTGTCATGCTCTCTCTCTCTCAAATAAATAAAATCTTTTAAAAAATAAAAAATAAATAAATAAAATTAATCTGCCATTGAGAATTAGTTTTTATTTTTTATTTATCTTCCCAAAATCTTTAATTTTTTTAGGTTTCAAGTTTTACTGATATTCTAATTAGTTAACATAAAGTGTAATACTAGTTTCTAGAGTAGAATTTACTAATTCATCACTTACAAATAACACGCAGTGCTCATCACAACTGCTTTAAGTATTAAGAAGGGCACTTGTGATGAGAATTTGCTTTTAAAAACCTGTGACATGGAGAAATGCTTTTCTTGCACTAGGTGAAGAAAGTATATAAAAAGGAATATGGTACTACTGCTATGCCTAAGAAACACAGAAAATACACCAAAATTAGTGATTTCCTCTCTTTTTAAAACATTCCATCTACTCCTCTGTATTACATTTCTAACAGAAAACTATTTTGTAACAAGTAATAGTTTTATAGGAAGACTACTTTAAAACTAAGTATCTTAGTATCTTTGTTATATCAAAAAACATGAATTATCAAAGAATGCAACTACATTTCAAAGAAATGTATAATTTAATTCCTTTCTCTGGACATTAAAGTAGACTTTGAGCAGTTTCTTTAAACTTTAGAATGGAGAGTAAGGGACAGTTTTTGTCAAAATGCAGACTCCCAGATTCCCAGGAATGAGCATTTGAATAAGAAGCCCAGATCATTTTTTTTTACGATTTTATTTATTCATATGAGATAGAGAGAGAGAGAGAGAGAGAGAGAGAGCACACACATGGGAGGAGGAGGAGGGTCAGAAAGAGAGGGAGAGGATCTCAAGCAGAATCCCTGCAGGGCTCCATCCCACCACCCTGAGATCAGGACCTGAATGAAAATCAAGAGTCCGATGCTCAACTGACTGAGCCATCTAGGAGCTCCAGGAAGCCTAGATGATTTTGATTAAAGGAGTGAGGGAAACAGACTGAGATCAAAATGTAGTTCATTTAATTTTTTTATTTATTTGGCCTTTTAGATGACTAAAATTTTATAATGTCTCTTCCTGAATCAAAATTATCCTTAATGATGGCTTGAACCAGAAATACTACTGTTAACTGCTGAATGACACTAAATCTAATTAAAACATGATTCAACAACAAAAGCAAAAACCAATCTATATGAGAAAATTTAATTTTGAGACTCAAAATTAAAATCTTTTTTGAGAGAGAAAGAGGGAGTGGCTGGGGCAAAGGAAGAGAGAATCTTAAGAAGACGCCCTGCCCAGCGGCAGAGCCCAATACAGGGTTCGATCTTAGCACCCTGAGATCGTGACCTGAGCAGAAATCAAGAGTCAGATGCTTAACCAACTGAACCACCCAGGCACCCCTCAAAATTAAAATCTTAATGTCATCCTGAAAACAATCCCTAAGATTTTTTTTTAAGATTTTATTTATTTATTTGAGAGAGAGAGAGAGAGATCAGAAGTAGGCAGAGAGGCAGGCAGAGAGAGAGGAGAAAGCAGGCTCCCTGCTGAGCAGAGAGCCTGATGTGGGACTCGATCCCAGGACCCTGAGATCATGACCTAAGCCGAAAGCAGAGGCTCAACCCACTGAGCCATCCAGGCGCCCCCTAAGATTCTTTATATCACTGACATTACATACCTAACCCACTCAAGGGAAAATAGGATACTCAGAAGGTTTACAAAGGACAGTCAGTATTAATTCTGTAGCAACTGTAAAGCAAGTGTACCCCTTAAGACTAATTAGTAATGTCACATAAGTAACTTGAACAAAACACTAAACTTCATATATTTATTGAAATGCACAGAACACGCATGTACAAAAATCATATTTTGTTAACAAGAATGAAAGCTACCTTGTTTAAAATGGGAAATAAGAGCAAATTCTCAACCATCTTTCAAATTAGCTAAGTCAGACTCTCACTAGAAAAGAGCTTTGCTGCTATACTGAATTGCAAGGTAAAAAGACAACATGTGTGCCCCGAATGACTATAATCAAAAGTTCAACCAAAGCAAAAGTTCAAGGTAAGAATTAATCAAGTATTTAACCTCTAAGCTGCCATACCATTCTCAACTACCCCTGACCTTTCTTTTCTCTTCACCACAGATACTTGGATCTTTAAATTAAGACATAAAAATGCACTAATAAATACATGCTTAAAATTAATATTTTAAGTAAAAGTATTTTAAGTAAAATTTGGTTTTAATATTTTACTTATTTACAGATTTAGTAGATACATTATATATACATTATAAATACAAAGTACATTCATATATACAATTATCTCAAGCCCTCTGTGAGACAGGAATAATTACACATAGCAGACATTACTGGCTAATTGTCTCCACTTTACCACCATCCTAAATCCTCAGATTCTTAGGGAGTATGTCTCTTTCTTTTTTAATGTTAGCCTATGCCTGACTTAGAAATCTAACCAGGTAAATGTCTGTTTACCTAGTTAGAAAACGTCTGATAAATGTGTAAGAAATTGAGATTCAAAGTGATCTACCCAAGGTCAGAAAGTTCATTTGTGGCAGAAATTAGAATTTAAAACTAGGCTAAGTACATGTTCTTTTTTAATACAGTAGCTGCTGTACTAAGTAGTATAAGGTAGATTTGTGCTAAATATAGAAACCTGATTTTTATTATATGCTAAAAACAAAAAGCATAAATGTAACTAGCTCTTTTATAAAATTGTCAAAATGAATTATTCATTTGAAATTTAAGCACAGCAGAGAGTTACTGGTTTCAGAACTCTATCCCATCAGACAAATAAGATATTATCCCCATTAAGCCCAAATAATAACTCCCCTGACTCCTTACATGGCACTTTAAATGTGTACGATTAAAGCATTTATTAAATTGTAATTAGTAGCATGCATTTCCCTGGAAATTCCTTTGAGTGTTGAAGTGGTCATTTTCATTTTTATATTATCAGCTTAATCCATAATTCCTAGTACTTTATTGCCGATCAGTTGTATCAGGTGAATTAGTGATCATTCAATTAAAATCTATTCTCAGGACCATGACAAGGTACTATGGAAATCTCACGATTATGTTTTACTGTAATTATTACCACTTGTAACATAACAAACAATTCATAGTCTCCTATCGTAAAAGCTTTAGCTAAGAATGAACCACAAAACATACTTTACATTTGATTCCTTGACATCTGTTTACTTGAGGGTTCTAGGTGCAAGAACAGAAGTCCCAAAGTCTAAAGCTTTCTTCCTTCTAAAATATTAACCAATTTATCTCAACTGTTAATAAGTTTGGAGGGTAAGCAAAAGTTCTCAAGCTAAAAGTTCCAAGGTTTTATCCCCATTAGTCATTTTTATGGCAGTCCCAAGTTTTACTACCTTTTTCTTTTCAGCATCCAAAAAATAGTCAATGGGCGCCTGGGTGGCTCAGTGGGTTAAAGCCTCTGCCTTCAGCTCAGGTCACGATCTCAGGGTTCTGGGATCGAGGCCCGCATAGGGCTCCCTGCTCAGCGGGGAGCCTGCTTCCTCCTCTCTCTCTGCCTGCCTCTCTGACTACTTATAATCTCTCTCTCTCTCTTTGTGTCAAATAAATAAATAAAATCTTTAAAAAAAAAAGTCAAATTATTTCTTCTACTCATGCCAGTTAGTCCTATAATTAAATATTAGTTTTTAAAGCCTCCAAAATTATTTCAGCTATTTCTCTTCCACTTTCCTCCCTGAAAATTCAGTCCAAAAATCATTATCTGGGTCTGAGAAAGAAGGTGACCATGTTGGAGGGAGAACTACAGTGGCCCAAGAGCAGTGTGTTAGAGACTGCAAAATGAAGATGACTTCCATAGGTCTCCTGGGAGAAGGCCTGAACCTAAACAGTATGAGAAAGGCATCTGTGTGAGAAAACTAGCATGGTATGGGGTGTCATAGCACTTGAGAAGGGAGAGCAGGGCCACTGCATCAGAGATGAGAGGGGAGGAGCCTGGGGAATATAGCTGATTAGTTACCTACAGGGGGAACTGATCAAGTAAGTAAACATATTAGGATAATGGTTTCTTACCTCAGAAGCACAACTAAAGAAAAGATGAAAAGTAGGACCCCTGTGGTAACGAATTGAAACTGGAAATACTGGTGTGAACTTAACAGTTTTCAATACATATATAGAGAAAGAGATAGACACAGATCAATATAAATGTAAATGTTTATGTGTCTATATGTAAGCATGTATGATGTATAGAAACATATTTGTTATTTTCTGATTTTGACAGTGTATTATGCTTATGTAAGAGAATATACCAAGGTAGGGAAACACAAAAGTATCATGCATCTCAAATGTTTGGGAGGAGGGAGAAGAAAGTTATATACTGTACTTGTAACTTTTGCGCTTAGACCTGTTTCAAAATTAATTAAAACATTATTTCAGCACAAGAATCACTATAAATCAATGCCACAGGCTTCTAATTACAAAAAATACTTTGTACCTACAGTTCCCAATTTTTTAGATAAATAACAACCCCTCTGGAGAATCTATATATCACAAACTATCCCCAGAAAAAAAATACATTAAAAAAATCTCAGTTATATTTCAGGAAGTTTAGTCAGTGAACTTATTTCGTTTGCCCCCATTTTCCCTAAAAAATCTGATTCGGAATCTTCGGTAACTTAGCTACTGGCTTACATTATCACTCCTACATGGTAAAATATATATATAAAAGACTCAAATGTAAATGCATGAAAATTACATACTTAAATGTGTTTCTGTTTATCCAAAAAGGAAATTTAAATAAAATTAACAAGGTTGGCTTTCCCAACTTTATCTACCTTTGTAAGGTCTTTCATGGCAGACAGTTTGTATCTTTCCAACCTTTAAAATAATTCTGAGGTTCTGAAGCTCAATGGTGAAACAAGTATGGTTTACTGGCATAAAACTATCTTTCCAACAAAATCTACCTGGTGTGTGCCAAAGCATGAAATGATAGAGAACTTCCTGCTTTGAAACAGAGTAAACCTGGTTCCTAACACAAAAACCACTCAATTTATAAATGCTCTGGAGAGAAAAATGTACTAAGAGTATGAAGGGGGAAATTCTGACCTCCTGTGGTGCTGAGCTATCTATAGTTACAGCTAGAAAGAAGAGACATTAATACTATTTCATATTTAAAATGATTTCAGAAACATGTGACACAATTACCCAGGAAAAGGATGGACCCACCTGACCAACAAATATGACTTCCATCCCTAGATTATGGATGATTTCAAAACTGCCCCTTGCAGATCAAGAAATAGCAGCCTGCTATGCCAAGAGAAAAAACCACACACTAAAAGAATCTCTCCTGTGTGAAAATTCTGTAAAGAAGTTTACACTGACAAGGGCTTCCTTCATTACCTTGTCTTCAAAGTCCTAAGCAACTTTCTTTGCATATAGTGCCCAGTCTTTTTAAAATTTAATATTGATAGGGGCTCCCGGGTGGCCTGAGCTGGGCATCTGACTCTTGATTTTGGCTCAAGTCGTGATCTCAGGGTTGTGGCATCAAGCCCCGTGTAGGGCTCCAAATTCAGCAGGAGTCTGCTTCTCTCCCTCTCCCACTGCCCCACCCCCCTCAAATAAATAAGTCTTTAAAAAAATTTAATACTGATAGACTATGTAACCTTCTCCTTTTTGTCCCAAAGCCCAACTAATTAAAATCAACAAATGTTTCATAACTTTTATTTCAGTCCATCTATCCAATGAATCTTGAGTATATTCAATATCAAGAAAACTATTTCCCTATGGCTGGAAAACATCAGCATTCTCACCTCTCTTCTCTAATTCAGCCCATTTACTAAAAAATTTATTTTAGTGCTCTCAAAAAGGCTGTTAAAAGGGTGGCTATGTTTTCCAACATAAAGTATCTTAAACAATCTATTTTTTATTTTTCTTATCTTTTTTTTATTCATAAGTATACTCTTTTATCCCCATCCCCTCCCCCCTCCCACCTCCCTATTTTCAAGACTATGATCTATTTTCAAAGACTATCAGGACAGAACATATATGAGAAGCCAAAAATAGATTAAGTATTATAATTCAAGGATTAACTTAAATGTATTTTAAAAATCACACTGAATGACTTTTTTTTTTAAACCTACTAAATGAAATCGGGATATTATCCAGACTACATTTCTTATACATGTCAATCTAGGCATTACCCCAAAAAAGACTGAAAAACTCCCGGTCTATAAAACTGTTTTATGTTTTTCTGAATTATACTGTTTCACAATTAAGATACTGGAGTGAATCAGATAAAGAATTAAGTGTATAAAACATGAATATTTTAACTACTAAAAATATCATGTACCATTTTCCCAGGAATTAGCAGTATATGATTTAAGACATACTTTTTAGCTATAGTCTTATTTTTCCAACTCCCACATCATATTGTTTATTTCTTATGCCAGTTATTTAATGTTTAGTTAACTTGTATACTTTTGTCCTCCTCTACTATTCCCTTACAGTGTTTTCATCTACATTTACATTCTTCCCTTCGGCATCCATGGAATGAATAGCTCCACCTTCAATTATACTATACATATCAAATTTAGGCAGAAAATATTTTCTCTTTTTTAAAAGTATATATTTTGTAGAACAAACTTTTAAGAAAACAATTTGCCAATATGTACCAAGAGCCACAGAATGTTGAAACAATTTGCTACAGTAATCCTACTTCAGGGACTATCAACAAATCAATAAAGATACTGCCCTCTGCTTCCCAACATACATACACAAACCCTGTGTGTTTTGAGGATCTTCTTCACTGCCATGTTATTTGTAACAAGGTAGGGGTAAAAACAAAGTTAATGTCCATTAGTGGAGAAATAAACTACAAAAATTATGGTATATTCAGTCATAGATTAGAATATTATGCAGCCATTAAACATCACAGTTAAAATGTTGACCAAATTTTCCATTCCATAAATTTTTACTGTAGCATTATTATGAGACCAAAGAGAGCAAATCATTCAAATATCAAATGAAAAAGCAATGGTTAAAATTTGAGATAGCCACAGTTGGAAATATTATGCAACTGTCAAAAGTAAAATATTGAGGATAAATACAGCAAAATGTTAATGATAATTATCTCTTGTCATTTTTACTTTTCTTTCTTTTTAGTATTTCCTAATTTTCATGTGTTTCAGGTATTGTTATGGAAAAGTCTTTTCAGAGAGGCAGATCTTCCTTGATAACTCTAAACAGATCCCACCATGTTTATTTTCTTCCTAGAAAATAATATAATCTGTGATTATTTCACATATTGTTTGCCTATCTCCCTAAATCAACATAAACTCTAGTAATCTTCCTACGCAAGTCACAACTTAATTATTGTAATTTATAAATCTAATAATGTGGTATTTATATAAGGAAAAACTATAGAATGAACTAAAGTTTGCAAAGAGAACCAACCATGCACATACATTTTTAAAAATCAAGCTTATAATAAATGGTTTGGGGAGAACTACTTAACCATTTGAAAAATAAAACAAACATCAAATTCTTGCCTCACATCTCACAAAAAGAAAAAACAACCCACATGGATTTAAGAATTTTTAAAATTTAAGTTTTTTTTTATAGAATAAAAAGTTAAATCTTTAGTCTATATACTTAAAATACAGTGGAATCGTAACCTCGAACCAAGCAGGAAGACATCAAGAATAAAAGCCTTAAGAAAAAAGACTACATGGACAATATAAAATCAAGTTAAAACACAACACAGAAAAAATTCTGGCAAAAAATGCTATACCTAATAACAAATACTACTACTACTACTAATATGAATATTAATAATACCCTAGAGTACCTGTATCTTATTAAAGAAAAAAATGAGCACAGCTTTTAAATTAAACACATGCTACTTAAAAAAGAATCAATACAAAGATAAATACTAAAACATATATATATATATATATATGTATATAAGTTAAACAGCAACAATAAAATGCAGATGAAAATAAGACAGCAATTTTTAGGCATCAGATTGGCAAAAAAAAAATAAAGATTATAATATCCATTGTTGGCAGTATGCACAGAAATGTTAAATAAATAAAAATCTTTTAAAAAAATTTATCCTGATGTTGAACAACATGGCAAATTATGGTACACCCAATCTATACAAACCATTAAAATCTAAGACTCAAGCATAGCTAGGTTATCAAAGAATACCCAACATCAAAAGATGATCATAATTTACTGCTAATTTTAGAGGGCAATCACAGAACATCACAGAAACATAACTCAGTGACAGATTTTGATAATATTTATTTCATTACAATGTCATGTCTTACTAGTAAAGTCAATGTTCAGGCAAATTAATCTTGAAAACCCTATATTATCCATAAACCACAATTACATATAAAACTATTTTTCTTCCTACACAAAAACAGATACTTGTGTCTGAAAATATATGAAGTAACTAGTTTATATTAGTGCATCATATTGTCCCTATGCTAACATTCAGCAAGGTAAAATATTCACAATATGAAAGTATATAGAAGCTGAAAATGACTGGGGACGTAGGGGGACAAATGACTCTCCCACTTCATGCCTGCCCTAGGCCACACAACTCATTCCAGTGCAATGGCAGAAAAAAACTGCTCATACAAGTACTTATATTCTCTAATTTTCAATAATTCCTGCCCCACTACCCCCTCTCATTTCTTTGTCTCTTTCATTTTTTCTTAGGAAAAACATAACATTCAGATGAAATCATATAAGTTTAAGGCGTATTGGACACACTCTATCCAATACCCCCAAATGAGCCTTTGCATAGTACTTAAGAACACACCAGACTAACTGAGAAGTAGACTGGGTTTGGTTTTACCATCTGTTTAGCAATGTGACCATGGGCAAGTAACCTAATCTCTCCATGCCTCAGTTTCTCTCTCTCTAAAATGGAGATAATAATACCAACTTCATAGGGTTGTTGTTAAGGTTTGTATGAGTTAGGTACATCTCAGAACACTGCCTGACACATAAGTTATGCAGGTATTGGCTATTATTTTCCCAAGTGAACCATCCACTCAATGTCTATCCCAATTCTATTCTTCAAAAATCTGTCCTAACACCTCTCCTCCTCAAATAAGGCAGAAATAATCTCCAACCAGGGACAAGTTCTCCAAACCCTTCAACTTCTATGGCCCTTAATTTTTTAGACTCCACTGATTCATATATACTTCCTAGAAATGTTACTTACCTTTTTATGTGTACTTTATGTTGTCATGTAAAGTATAAACTCCTTTAAGATATGGGAATATACACTATGCCTCCCTGATACACAGAAGGCACTTAAATAAGTACTCAATAAATTTTGCTTTTGAAGCAAGGTTACTGGATAAAGGTTTTCCACAAAGGAGTTTCATAAAGAAATCAAATGTTAAATACAGAATTTCAGTTTGTATCAATATATAAGTCTTAAACCAAGAATCCTTATAAAAGCTAAAACTACTCTGAGTTTATATCTCAAAAATGAGGACTTACAGAATGGCTAAAACTAACAACATAAGAAACAACAGGTGCTGCTGAGGATACGGAGAAAGGGGAACCCTCCTGCACTGTTGATGGGAATACAAACTGGTGCAGCCACTCTGAAGAACAGTTTGGAGGTTCCTCAAAATATTAAAAATAGAACGACCTTATGACCCAGCAATTGCACTAGTAGGTATTTATCCAAATGATACAAAAATACAGACTCAAAGGGCTACATGCACTCTGATGTTTATAGCAGCATTATCAACAATAGCCAAACTATGGAGAGAGCCCAAATGTCCACCCACTGATGAATGGATAAAGAAGTGAAAATGAAAGTGAAATATGTGTGTATGTACATATATATGTGTGTGTGTGTACGTACACACACACACACACACACACACACACACACACACACACACGGAATATTACGCGGCCATCAAAAAGAATGAAATCTTGCCATTTGCAATGACATGGATGGAGCTAGAATATATTTTGCTAAGTAAAATAAGTCAGAGAAAGATAAATACCATATGATCTCACTCGTATGTGGAATTTAAGAAAGAAAAAGATGTACATATGGAAAGGGGGAAAAGAATAAAAGGAGATAGGCAAACAAGCCATAAGAGACTCTTAATGATAGAGAACAAACTGAGGGTTGATGGGGGATGGACTAGACTGGTGATGGGTATGAAGGAGGGCACTTGTGATGAGCACTGAGTGTTGTATGTGATGGTCACTTAATTCTCGGAAACCATTATAGCACTGTGGGTTAACTAAGTAACCCACATGTTAATTAAGTAACTAAGTAAACTTTAAGTAAATGGTAACTAAGTAAAATTTAAATTAAAAAAATGAGGATTTAGCTTATAAGGAAGAACTTGCAGTTAAGAATAATAAAGAAATGTTAGCTTTAGCTTTCTGTGATTGCAAACAATGCTGTTAGAGTTGGCCTAAGTCAGGAAAACCAACCAAGTATTAGACACTTAACTCAAAAGGTGACTATGTGGGCGCCTGGGTGGCTCAGTGGGTTAAAGCCTCTGCCTTCAGCTCAGGTCATGATCTCAGGGTCCTGGGATCGAGCCCACATCCGGCTCTCTGCTCCGCAGGGAGCCTGCTTCCTCCTCTCTCTCTCTGCCTGCCTCTCTGCCTACTTGCAATCTCTCTATCTGTGTCAAATAAATAACAAAATCTTTAAAAAAAAAAAGGTGACTATGTGTTAGACACTCCAACTATGTAGATGAAAAGATTACTCCTTACATTCAACTAAGTCTATACAGAGACAGCTAATTAAACAATAACATTCAACATGAAGTGGATTAGGATATTAATACCCATTCTCCTTTAATCTCAGCTTAAGTTGCATCGAGATAAAGAAAACACAAAAGCTGTATTTCACAAACTAGTAAGATACTTTCAGAGACTGCATATTTCCTCTAAAATCATTTCAGCTGACTTAAATTTTTTTCACCTGGAAAAATGTCAGAGATTTTTTAAACCAAATATCTGGCCTTGATCCCCAGATCTTATTCTACCAAGTATATGTTCAAGAAGTCATTCTTTAAACTAAAATTTTAATACTAAATATTTTTAAATTGTTATAGTTCTCCTAATAGACCTAGAAACTTTTCTTACAAATTATAAAAAGACCTTATATTTGCTTACAGTTTATCATTTAAGATCATAAATGTTAAAATGTAAAGGTAAGATTTAGTATTTCTTCACATACGATGATCATGTTAACTGCCCAAAAAAGGAAAGGTATGTTCTGCATGTTTTATCCATCCATCTATCTAAACCGACCTCTGCTTCACAGTAGCAATTGGCAAGCTGGGTATACTATGCTACTACTCAACCAGAAACAGACAAGTTAACCAACTCTACCAAACATCAAGTTTGCAAACTTTGTACTATCACAACGAAGATACTTCCAAACAGCCACAAAGTGACCATCAAGTAAAATATTGTAGTCAATTGATAAAATATTCTTCCCTTCAGTGAAGGAATATTTCAGAGCTAATTCAATTAATCTAATTCAACGCCCAAATAAAACAAGAGTTGAATATAATCAGCAAAAATTAATGAACACTACAAAAAAGACACAGTATCAACTCAATTTTTTTTGTCAAGGATAGTGAATCCATTATACTGCCTTTCACTTCTTAAAACATATAGAGAAATACAAAGTTTCATCCTTAGGATTTACTTTCTAAAGTCAGCCTATATGACGTAAAATTATTATACATTTAAGATTACTAATCTGGGGTGCCTGGGTGGCTCAGTCATTAAGCGTCTGCCTTCAGCTCAGGTCATGATCCCAGGGTCCTGGGACTGAGCCCCACATCAGGCTCCCTGCTCAGTGAAGAGCCTGCTTCTCCCTCACCCACTCCCCCTGCTTGTGTTCTCTCTTTCGCTGTCTCTAATAAATAAATAAATAAAATTTTTAAAAGATTACTAATTTTATACACGATACAGTTTCTTGAAATGTAACAACAATGGTACCAACATACAGTCAAAATAACCTTGGACAATCTCTTAAAATGGACCTCAGGCAGGGTATGGTGTTCACAGGATAAAACACTAAAGAAAAATGAAACTGAATTAGAGAACAAAGCTGTATTTCACTCACTCCAGAGCTTATACTCACTGAATGAATTTCCAGGGTAATCGCTTGCATGATTATGAACCTCTACCCCACCCTTCTTTCTCAAATTCAGAGCACGTATGTTTAAGTGCTCAAGTGATATGACCGTGCTACAGTATATAAGCCAAAAAATAAAATTATCCTGTAAAATTTAACCACCAGACATTATTCCCTTTTGTAGCATTACCAACTGAAGAGAATTTCTTTATAGTTTCTTTAATATTCCTCTACCACCCCCACTGCTTTTCAACTTCTACTTAGTTTCTAAAATTGTGCCACCTTAAAAAAAAAGAGGCAAGAAAATACATAAATCCAATCATGCCATCAAGTTAAATTTTAAAATGTATTCACATAAGGGGCACCTGAGTGGCTCAGTTGGTTAAACATCTGACTTCGGCTCAGGTCATGATCTCAGGGTTCTGGGATGGATTCCTGTGTGGGGCTCCCCATTCAGTGAGGAGTTTACTTGTCCCTCTGCCCCTCCCCCTGCTCATGAGCTTGCACTGTCTTTCTCTCTCTCTCTCAAATAAAAATAAAATCTTTTTAAAAAATGTATTCACATAATAAGACAGAACACAATGCCTATAGTCATTTAAGTTACTGTCTTCTTAAATTCATTCAGAGTTGATTAGTAACTTAAAACTCAGATCAAAATCCAATTTTAGTAAGAAAACATATCTTACCAACAACCATAAGAGTGAATTCAAACCCTCTCTTCACTGATTTTCTGTATACTTGATTCGGGAGATTTGCAAATCCCACATAGCCTTCAAGGTTCTTCTGTTGCTGTAAAAAGCAAAAAAGGCCAAGTTATTCATGTATCAACAAAACTCTTCTGTCACATGTTTCAAATTCCTGTCAATAACCTATTTTAGAAAACTATACAAACTATTATTCATGGCAAATCAAACTGATTTTATAGTGTTACTAATAAAAGTATTAATTGCAGCAGAAGACAAAGTGAATTAGGAGTATGAGTTGATTTGACAATATAACAATCAATTATAAAAAACCAAGGGCAAAAAATAAAAACCAAAGAAACCTCCCTCAGAGCAAAGATTTCAACTTAGAATGAACAAGATTCTGACCAATCAGCTAAAAAAAAAAAAAACAACATAAAGTGTTTTTCAGAATAAAAAAATTCAAACACCCTTATAGTAGGAACTCTTCTAATTATCTCTTTGCTCATACTAATTACCAGAGGTATGAATTTCTTGAAATTTGTCTTCTTATTCATGAAATGAAATCAAATGTTGAGTTTAAAACAATTTTCTCATAAATACTTAAAAGTTCTCATGGTCAATGTCAATCAGTAAACAAACAATATCTTTCGAGCTATTAATACCAGGTCCAATTATGCCACTTTAGCATTTCAAATGATCCTATTGCCTCACTCATCAGGGACATCAGATTTATCCAGATTTTAAAGAAAATCAGAATTCAGTTTTCTGCATGGTTTTTGATTCTTTGATGACCTCAACAATAGTTTCCTGAGTAATTCAAAGAAACCTACTTTTAAATTGGTGTAATGATTATATCTGACTTTTAACTTACCCAATGGTGAGAAAAACTGTCCATAGTTCAGACCATCTGAGTGAGTAGTCTTACTGGTTAATTTTACTTAGAGGTAGGTCTTAGTCATCATTAAAATACAATGGCAAAATATTCCTAAGAGGCACATATTTCTCTCAAAAGTTTATGACACATTTAATGTCTCATTAAAAAAAAAAGAAATACTCATGAGATCAAAGCATTAACTCAACACACTTGGATTTAACAAACAGCAATGTGCGTTCCTCACTAGTATCACATGTAACAAAATATTCCATCCACCACCATTTAGCCTTTTTTTGGGATTCATATAAACTAATCTTTAAGCCAAGTGTTGACAGGATAACCAAGCCAATTAAATGGAAAAGCTAATTTTAAATACTAACTAGAATACTAATCAGAGTATAGTATTTTAAAATCAAATATTTGAAAGCCTACTATGCATAAAGCTAAAAATATATATTAAATGTAAGGCTTCCTTAGCTCATATTTCATTCAACTGTAAGTTAAATTTAAGTTAATTTAGACTGAAAACATCTCTGCATAAATTATCTCATATACTCACAGCTACTTTGTAAAGAACACATTTCCATCATTCCAGTGTTCCAGATTCCAACAGAACATATCCACAGAGGAACAGTAAATGAGGAATTCCAAGAATTGTATATGACACATTCGGTCCAAACAGGAAAGGCAAATCCATTGGAACATAGCAAAAAATAGAGGGAAAAATTAAAGTTACTTACATGTAACTCAACAAATTAGAAGTACATTACAAATAAAGTGAGGACAGACTTTATACATGCCAAAGTAATACTTTTTTTGTGGGACATAAAGCCCAATGAATTTTAATTAATGTTCAGCAGCTCTCCTGAAGAGTGTTATCTTTTTATAAAACCCAATTACTATGCCCTACACTTAAATTTTTAAAAGATATGGTAAGTATACTTCATACTGTTAAGTATGAAGTTTCAGCAAGGTATATACGGACAGAGTTTAAATCCCAAGGAAAAAAATGTAACTTTCATACGATTTTGCTTTGTCAATCCCTGAATTAAAACAGCCCGTATCAGATAAATGCAAATGTTTTAGTTAAAAATCTTTATACAGTGCTATATTTCAAGTTCTATTGATTAAAGTTCAGAATTGGAAGAAATACAGACTTGTGGATACAGGAAAGGGAAGGAAGCTAAAGATAGCAAGCAACAAATGGAAAGATGAAGTTAATGTGAGCTGTGAAAACTGAAAAGCAACTAAAGAAGCATAGAGAAAAAAGTAGACTAACTTTGGACAAAATGTCTGTGAAAACTGTACATTTATATTTTATATTGACAAAAATCTATGAGTTATATCACAACCTGGAACAGATGATGATATTCAAATGTCAACTTCACAGAGGCCTGCCCTGACCACCCTATCTAAAATTACAACTCCATTCTCCTCCACACTTTTGCTGCAGCTTTATGTTTTTCTCCTTAGCACTTTTTTTAAACCAACATACATTTTACTCATCATATTTATTGCACTCTCCACCCTACTCCACCTCCAACTACAATGTGAGCTCCTTCAAGGTAGAGATGAAATAAATTACATAAATTGTGGCATCAAAAAAAGAAGCCTCCATCTGGGAGAGCTGAAAAAAGTTTCAGAGAGTATTTTAGATTGCATATTCAAGGAACACTCCAGGCAAAAGGCATAAGAAAAATGCCATAGAATATGTCCCTGTGTCTTATTCACTGCTTTATCCTCAAGTCCTAGAACAGTCTTTGGCATATAGTACAATATTGGGAATGGATGAAGAAAAGGGGGGAAAGATTTCTAGGCAAAGGGCGGGGACCTAGAGTGGAGATGAACTTAGTACTTTTATACCAAAAAGAAGGTACATGAACTACACAATGAAGTAAAGTGGTGGATCAGGCAGAAAAGTGATAGAAAATGAGGTCAGGAAGGCAGGCAGAGGCCAGATCATGTGGGACCCAGCCAAAGTAAGAAATCTGGATGTTTTTTTAGGCATGATGGGAAGCCACTAGAGGGTTGTACACAGGCAAGTGACCTGACCTGATTTGTGTTTTAAAGATAGCTCTCCGGGCTAAGAGAAGTGGAAAAAAGAAAACTAGTAAGGAGTCTACTTCAACAGTCCAAGAAAGAAAGAGTATACTGAATTTAGATACTGTGGATGCAAGAAAAGATAAGAAGGACTTAGAATATATTTTGAAGGTAAAACTGCCAGGACATTGCTGATGCACTGGATGTGACTGGTGAAGGAAAAACAGACCAAGATAACTCCTAAGTTTTTGGCTTAAACAACTCAATGGAGTGATATTTCTAAGGAAAAATAGGAACAATAAGGGGAATTAAAGATTAGTCAGTAAGGGCCCAAACTGTCAAAATCAAAAACAGCTTTGAACGGTGAAGTTTGATGTGTCCCTTATACATTCAAGAAGGCCAGTAGGCAGTTAAATATGTAAGTCCAGAAACTGCAGGGTTGGTTGGTGTTGAAAACAGATTTAGGAATCATAAGCACATAACTAGTATTAGCAGAGGGTTGGACTCTCAAGGAATAACTAAAGATTAGGGGGTCTAGCCAGAGTCCTGGAGCACTCCAACACTGAGATGTCAGACAGTGAGAAAGATCAGTCAGGGAGAAGGAACATCAAGAATGGCTCAAGGTCACTCAACTGTTAAAGGTCACTGAAAGGTCAAATGAGATACCAAAGACATAACCATAAAAATACGGAGGTTACTGGTAACTTTGGATAAGAGCAGTCTCAGTAACATAGTGAAGAAGAGTGAGTAGGATGAGGATAAACAATTCTTTGTAGGTAAATATTATAACATTTTAAATAATTCTCTTTTAAATTAAATTATTTTAAAATTAAACACATTACTTATCAGCCCCTATAATTATTTCCCAGAGGAAGAAAACCACATCCTACTCATCTCTATATTCCTAGCAAAATGCTGATACACATGAGAGAGATTTTAAAAAGATAAATGGCTAAAATATATATTTTTAGGAAAATTCTTCCTAAGGAAAAAATTGTGTCCAAAGGCCACCCCATCCCTAAAAAAAAAAAACTTTTGGAATATATCAATAATATAACATTGGCTGACTAAAACATATAGACTTTTCACGTTTCATAAGAATCATTCCTTACCCCAAATTCTAAAATCAACCACAGTCTGTAATTCAGAAGACTTAACCACCCACTGATTCTTTTCCTGGGCAAATAAAATGTTCACAGTACCAGTGTGAAATATAATCTCTGGATAAGAAACATTATTTATAGATGTGAGTGATATAACTGTGACACTTATAAGCATGTGAATAAAGATAAAAGTATATTCTCATGCAGGCTTCTACCAAAATACCTTAAGATCTTAAAAGTATTACTTGATTTGAAACATGAGTTACATAAGAAGAAACAGTTATCAAATCATCTTTTCTAAAGGCATATATTTACAAAAATCTTTTAGTTACTATACCAAATCTCTATGTTGAAATTCTTATTTAAGAAAATCAAATCACAACAATTTACTGCTTGTTATTTCATTGTCTGTGGAAAAATCAACTTAAATACAATATCCGGTAATTTCACTGTTTAACTTATTTAACCTTATTTCTAGAAATCAATTATATTTGAAGAACAAGATACTTCAAATAGGTTCCAACTGATAGATTACTGGAACGCTTAAGAATACTTTCACCTTCTCTTGCCATTTGTTCCGATTCCAAAGAATAAAGTTATGAAAATCTTGGCATCTGAAATCCATCATCTTTTTTTTTTTAAGATTCATTTACTTACTTACTTATTTGTCAGAGAGAGAGAGAAAGAGCACAAGCAGGAAGAGTGCCAGGCAGAGGCAGAGGGAAAAGCAGGCTCCTTGCTTGTCAAGGAGCCCAATGCGGGACTCGATCCCAGGATCCCAGGATCATGACCCGAGCTGAAGGGAGCAGCTTAACCAACTGAGTCACCCAGGCGTCCCCTCCATTATTGTTTTCAAAGGTCTGAATACTAATATGTATTTTAATAAATTTTCCAATAGAGAAAAGCAGCAATTTATTTTGAAAAAATGCCAAATATGCATTTCCATAACAACAATAAAATTGAGCAAGGGGAATTGTAACAGAAAGGAATCCTGACAAAAGTCAGAATTTGAGGAAAATCAAAACATACCCGTGCTAAGATGTACTACAAACCTTCAACTTCCCTCATCTTTACAAAATGAGACATTAAGCCCCAAATTACCTTAATATCGCCAGAATTCTATTTCTCCCCTTAGTAACTGCAATTAAAAAATATATAATGCTACAAAGATCCAAGGTTTTTATCCATACCTTCAAATTTCAAAGATAAACATTTGGTCTTTTCTTAATTAGCTTCAAGTTCAATTTGTGCCCTTTGGAATTTAAAACATACATACATTGTACACTGTTTTACATATGGACAAAAATAATTAAATTTCTTCTAAAATTTAAGCAACTCTAAATACTTTTGTCTACTCCTTTGTATTCTTAAAAGCCTTACATCATATACACATATATAACTGTCCAGCACTTGCTTAGTCTTACATAACCCAATGGAAAAATTAAAGAATGCCACCATTAAAATGATTTAAACATTTTAAAATATAACTGGTATAAAAATACCTAGATGCCAGATTTAATATAACAAGAACACTAAACTGTTACAAGGTTGCATGGGTATGTCCTAAATGTTGGCTTTAATGTCCCCTCACCCTAATTTTTTTTGAAAAGTTCATGTCTTAGTTTGCCTGCCCCAGCTCCTCCCTTTTCACTGAGATGAGCAGTTATGTACTGATGAAACCAACTTTTATTTTCTCTATTTTGGATTCCTAGTTAATGTGCTTAAAATATTTTAATATTTAATTCTATGAATACATGTAAAAATAAGATAATTTAACTTTTAAAACTTTTTTTCTTTACTCTGAACTTGGAATCTAATCTCTACTTATATAGAATTACTCTCTCATTCAATCAACATAGTTACTGGACCTTCACAACAAATGTACTAGCAATTAGATACACAAAAATTAATAAAAACAAGTTCCCTGCTTATGAACTAAGAACCTAATGTCAGGTAAATTAGAAGACAATTATAACAACATAGTGATAAAATACTATGATCTAGGCAAACATGAAGGAGGGCTATGAGAATGAAAAAGGCGGTGGGGGTAGGGAGGAGCTTCGTCCTATTTTAAGGTTAAACCCTTCAGCTCCTGAAGGACTAGCATGCCTTAGTCTGATGAGAAATGTGGGTAGGTGCTGGAAAATATGGGTCTCAAGTAAACTAGCTGGTAACTGCAAAGGCTCAAAAGCAAAAGGAGAGCATGATTCTCTACGGGAACTATAAATTTAATACATCTCAGTTTCAAGGTCTGGGAGCTATAGCACAGGAAACTTGAACAAAAACCAGATCATGAAGGATTTTGTTAGCCACACTAAGACACTCAGATTAGACTTCATCTTGAAAGCTTATGAAGAACATTAAAGGACTTGAAACATAAGAATACACAGTCACATTAATTCATATAAAGAATCACATTCTTATTTTAGAAAATTACCACTAACAAGAATATTGAAGATGAATTCTAAGAGTTCTCAGAATGATAGCAATCCCAAAAGCTGATGCAGTAACCCAGGGAAAAAATTAGGACTTGAACCAAGAAAGTGAGGATGAAGAGAAACAGAAACTAAAATTCTACTGTCTATTAAGGTGACCACTAGCTACACGTGGCTATCAAAAACTTGAAATTTAGCTAGCCTGAAATAAGATGTGCTGTATGTGCAAAACACACACCAAATTTTGAAAACTTAGTATGAAAAAAATTATGAAAACTATCTTAATTTTTATAGCGACTGCATGCTGAAATAAAATTTTAATCATATTGGGTGACATAAGATATGAACTAAAGTTAACTGCACCTGTTTCTTTTTACTTTTTAAATGTGGCTATTAGAAAAGTTAAAATTACATATATGACTTACAGTAATTTCTACTGGACAGTGCTAGTTAGAAATAAATGAGATGAATTTACAGGTCTCTATAACTAACCTGCGGGGTGGTAAGACAGATTTCCAAATTTAGGTTTAAACAACTAGATTACAGTGGTACCAATCATTAAAAGCAGGAATCACTTAAGTTTAAGGTGTTAATTGGACTTTAGGAAGACAAATGTCTAGTACACAGCTTGTATATATAAAAGTTAGAAGTTCTAGAAATATCTAGGTGAAATAGATAAAACATTTTAAGCCACCAACACTTAAATGGTATGAAGACCATGCATATGAATCCACATACAGCACACGAAGTGGAACCAGGCCAGAACCAACACTGCATCCCCCCACCTACACAAATCTAGAAAAAGATGAGAGAGAAAAAGAATGAGGAAAAAAAGTTCCTAGAAGCAGCAGTTCAAGAAGGTCAATTGTAGTGGCCTTCTTCAAGAAGTGGTTCAAATGTACCAAATGCTCTGGAGTGGTCAATATAAAGATACAGAAAGATCTACTTATCATTATGAAGGACCTTTGTCAGAACGGGAAAGACAGAAGAAAAATGCATACTGGAAGTAAATAAACTGAGTAAATGCAGGGAATGAGTATAAACGATTCTTTCTGAATGCTTATCTGTGAAGAGCAGTAAGGTAGAACCTAGAGAGTAACACTGGGTCAAAGGAGGGTTTTAAGAAAAAAAAGAGAGAGAAAGAGAGGGAGAGATAGTTGCACCCAGTTAAATGCCAATAGAAAAGATCGAGTAGACAAAAGCCTGAAAAAAAGGTAAGTTAGGATACAATGTTCTAGAATGAGGGATGAGGTTTTCTCTAAGGGCAAGAGACAAAATCATGTATTCGTTTTAAGGAGAGGAGAGGGACTAGTAAGAGGTAAAACATTTGAATGAACAACCACAAGAACAGAGGAAAGGACTAGGAGTCCATAGGAGACAGCCAAGCAACTCTATATGCAGGTTAAGGCTGAAGACCACAATTCTGTGTGAATGTATCCCAGAAGCCACAGGATCTTTTTGTCCAGTAGCAATCTGCAACGTAAGTATAAGCCAATAGGCTGTAGGAGTCATCTGAAACTGTTATTTTGCAGAAAGTGTGCAAAAAAGTACAAGGGATCATGGGAGCAGACAAGTATACCTGAAGTGATTCAGTGAACAAACGTGAAGAGGGTCAAGGATGAAACGTAGGAAACAAGGAAATGAGATAGCTAAAGGAATGTGAACTTGTGGTTTAAATGGGCCATACAATTAAGATTTTAGAGGTGGAACAGAAGTTCCAGATGATAACCACATGGGACCATTAAAATGATGGCCCGAGCACAACCCAGAAACTGGGAGGCTAAATTACTGAATCAGTTGTACATATGGGCACTAAAAATGCCCCAGAATGATGACAGAACTTGGGAAAGAAAGGAAAACTGAGTGCTTGGTGTCATCTTGAATAAATAGAAACTGGCAAATTTAAAAAGGGTGAGAACATACTGCTGTTAAATAGCATAAGCTTTAAAGAAGCAGGGCTTTTTTTAAAGAAAGAACTGTCTAGAGTCTAGATCAGCACTGCCTAATAAAAGTATAAAATAAAACACACATGCAATTGTAACTATTCCACTAAACACATTAAAAACTAAGAGTAAAAAAAAGAATTTAATTTTAATATGTCTTATTTAACCAATGTATATAAAATACTATTTCAACATGCAATCAAATTAAAAATTATTATGATTCATTTCGCATATTCATTGCTCTGCATCCTTTTCTTTTGTAGTAATCTTTGAAATACAGCACACTTCATTTAGAACTAGTCACATTTCAAGTGCTCATTGGTGGCTACCATACTAGATATATAGAGCATTTCAAGGATATAAAACATTTCTATTGTGCCAAATAACCTCCTGGAACACAAAATGAAATTAATATTAGTACCCAGTACTGGGTGAGGATGCTGGCAAATAAGCACTCTCTTACGTAACTGATGGAATATAAATTTTAACCATTTCCCTGAAGAGCAATCTGGTCTTGCAGACCAAAAGTGTGAGTTTTCATGCTCCTAGACTCAACACACTCCACTTCCACACATTCACAATTTTGAGAATATACTTAAGATTTAGCTATAAAAACATCTAACAAAACACAGTAACAGTGAAAGACTGTAAAAACCAAGTTCCAAAAACAAGCAAAAGAAACAATGTATCATAGTATTCCCATATGTAAAAATACCATGCATTATAAGTTTTAGAAGAATAAGCATGACAGATAACATTATATTAAGTGGAAAAACTGTTACTAGACAGTTGACACAGTATTATGTACCTTTAAACATTCTCTTGTGTGCACAATGGAAAACAATTAAAAGGACAGAGACTGGAGTGACAGTTAAGAAACTGACAAGGTATAGATCTCAGAAAATTCTCTCCTTTAAAAGCAATAAGAAAACTCAAAACTAACTTCTTCAGAACTCTGGAAATTAACAAAAGGCTTGCAGCAATCCACAGAGCACTTATTCAAAATAAGGGGGCTGAATCTAGGTAACTTGCCCATTCTCATCTCCCCTCTCAGCTCCACAGTAGCCTTGAAAACCAACACCACACAATCAAGGCAAAAATCAGCATCTTGACAGCAAGTGGGAGGAGATAGAAGAGGCTCTTTTAAACCGCCATTCCCAGAGAACTATCTTTATTTGGCCTGTCTGATGTTTCCCTAGAAGACTCCATAAATAACCACAAAAATGACCAGAGATTTCAGTGACAACACATGGCAAAGAAAGCAGAATTGACAGAAAGTCACCAAAGAACAAACAGCATTAAGAAACCCTGGAAGGAGATCTGAACGGAGTTGCCATGTTGTATTTATTATTTAAAAACTCCAGTTTTCAACAAAAAATTATGAGACATGCAAAAAACACAAGAAATAATGTCCCATATACGGTGGGGGGGGTGAGCAATCAATAGAAACTATTTCCTAAGAACACCCAGATATTAAGCAAAGGCATATTTATCTTAAAGATGTTCAAAGAACTAAGGGAAACCATGTCTACAAAACTGAAGGGAAGTATGAGAACAACATTCACCAAACAGAGAATATCAATAAAGACACATAAAGTATTAAAAAGAACTAAATAAAAATTCTCAAGTTGGAAAGTACAACTGAAATGAAACTTCAGTAGAGAGGCTCAACAACACATCTGAGCTAGCAGAAGCAGCAACAAATCTGAAGACAGATCAAAAATAACATTAACCAGTCTAAAGAAAAAAATACAAAAAAGAATAAAGAAAAAAATGAACAAAACCAGAGACTGTGGAACATAATCAAGCATACCAACATATACATAATTCCTCAAGCTGAAGGGAAAAGCGGGGAGGGAAAGAAAAAGAAAGGACAAGCAAGGAAAGAAGGAGCAAAAATTATGTTTGAAGAAACAATGGGGGAAAAACTTACAAAATTTGAAGAAAAACATTTGTCTACACATCAAAAGCTCAGCAAAATATACACAGAGGATAAAATCAAAGAGATCTACAACTAGAAACATCAAAATCAAACTGTCAAAAACCAAAGACAAAGAATCATGATAGAGTCAGGTGACCATTACAGAGGACTCTCCATAAGTATGACTGACATCCCCTCAGAAACTTGAGACCAGAAAGTAGAGGGATGACACAATCAAGATATTAAAACATAAAGACTGTCAACCAAGAGTTCAGTATCTATTGAAAGGTATCTTTTAAAAATAAAAGAGAACTTAACACATTTTCCAATAAACAAAAACTGAGAGAACTCAAAATCAGAACTGCCCTACAAAAAATACTAAAAAGAATCCTTCAAACCGAAATGGGAGGATCTTACACAGTACCTCTAAGAAAATGTGTATCACTGGTAAATGTAACAAGTAAATATAAAAGATGGTATAATTTGTTTGCAACTCTTTTCTTCTTCTACCTATTTAAAGAACAACTTCATGAAGCAATAATTATAAAGTTGTCTTTATGGTTTCACAATGTAAAGATGTAATTTGTATGACACTAACAGCACAAAGAAGATAGGAGGATACGAAACAATAGAAAAGCAAAACTATTGTATTCTACTGAAACTAAATAGGTAATAACCCAGATTACAATGCTATAAAATCAGATATTAACTGTAATCCTAAAGGCAAAGTTCCTGCCAGACATACACACACTCTCAAAAGAATATAACAAAAAATAAAAATAAAAAATTTAAAAAGGGAGGGGGGAATAAGATGGTACATTAAAACATCAACTTAACAAGAAAAAATAATTCAGAAAGAGAAAAAAGAAGAAAAAAAAATAGAACCAGAGATGCTGACAAGATATAAGATATTTAGAAAATAGCAAATGACAGATGTAAATGACACCATTCAGTACTCACGTTAAATAACACAGGATTAAATATTCAATAAAAAGGCAAATAATGGCTGAGTAGATTAAAAACCATGATCCAATTATATGGTTCCCACAAGAAACACCTTTTAGAATCACAGACACAACTACCTTGAAATAAAACAGATTTAAAAAATAAAAAGAGCTGGAGTGCCTACAACATAAACATTAAGACAAAATTGTTACTGCAGACAAGGATACTTAATACTGATTAAAACATAAATTTATCAAGAAGCATAACAATTACAAACATATGTGCCCCTAAAAACAGAGCCCCCAAATACTCAAAGACTGACAGAATGAAAGGGAGAAATAAGACAATTGAACAATAACAGCCTGACCTCAACACCTCACTTTCAAAAATGGGTTAAACAACTACAAAGAAGATAAATAAGGAAAGAGAAAACCTGAACATAGCAACTAGACTTAACATATGTAGAACACTGCATCTGAAACCAGCAAAATCCATTCTTCTCAAGTGCATATGAAATGTTCTCCAGGACAGACAATATATTAGACATCTCAGTCACAATTTTAAAGGGCTAACATCAGCCACTGTGGATGTTCCTCATCTAAAAAAGAATGGAATTATAAATAACAGGAGGAAATTTCAAAATTTGACATCTGTGGAAGTTAAACATTACCCTCTGACCAATGGGTCAAAGAAGAAATCACAAAGGAAACTATAAAATTTGAGATTAATAGTAATACTAATTTTAAAAGGGACAACATACCAAAACTTATTGAATGCAGCTAATTTGGGGCTTAGAGGAAAAGTTATAGCTGTAAATACCTATGCTAAAAAGAAGATCTCAAATCAATTACCAAAAGCTTATGTCAAGAAACTAAAAAAAGAGCAAACTAGAGGCAACCAAAACAGAAATAAAGACTAGACCAGAAGGGCGCCTGGGTGGCTCAGACATTAGGCGACTGCCTTCGGCTCACGTCATGATCCCGGCGTCCTGGGATCGAGTCCTGCGTTGGGCTTCCTGCATTGGGCTCTCTGCTCGCCAGGAAGCTTGCTTTCCCTCTCCCACTCCCCTTGTTTGTGTTCCTGCTCTTGCTGTCTCTCTCTAGGTCAAATAAATAAATAAAATCTTAAAAAAAAAAAAAAAAAAGGGCGCCTGAGTGGCTCAGTGGGTTAAAGCCTCTGCTTTCGGCTCAGGTCATGATCTCAGGGTCCTGGGATCGAGGCCCACATCGGGCTCTCTGCTCAGCAGGGAGCCTGCTTCCCCCTCTCTGTCTGCCTGCCTCTCTGCCTCCTTGTAATCTCTCTCCTCTGTGTCAAATAAATAAATAAAATCTTTAAAAAAAAAAAAAAAAAACTAGAGCAGAACTAAAATACATGACAAACATAATACAGAAAATGAACCAGACTATAAGTTGGCTCATTGAAAAGATGTAAATGTGACAAACCTTAGCAAAGACTAATCAAGAAAAAAAAAAAACAGAAAACACTCAATAAAATTCAAAATGAAAAAGGGTAAACACTACTAACCTTACAGAAACAAAAAAGATTATAAAGAAACCTATGAACAAGTGTATGCCAACAAAGTAGATAACCCAGAGAAATGAAAAAATTCCTACAAAGACACAAACTACCCCAAACTGGCTCAAGAAGAAAAAATCTTAAGTCCTATAAAAAATAAAGAAATTACAGGGGCACCTGGGTGGCTCAGTCAGTTAGGTCTCTGCTGTTAGCTCAGGTCATGATCCCGGAGTTCCAGGATCAAGGCCTGCATCAGGCTCCCTGCTCGGTGGGGAGTCTTCTTCTCCCTCTGTCCCCTACCCCTCTCTCTCTCTCTCTCTCAAATACATAAAACCTGTTTAAAAATAAAAATAAATAAATGACATTAGTAATCAAAAACCTCCCCCAAAGAAAAGCCCAAGTCCAAATGCTTCCACTAGTGAATTCTATCAAATGTTTAAAGACTGCCCAATCCTTCATAAACTAATCCAAGAAACAGAAGAGGACAGAACATTGCCCTGTTTTACCCTGATACCAAATCAGACAAACATATCAAAAAACAACAGGCAAATGCCCTTTACATACGTACAAAAACCATCAACAAAATACTGGCAAACCAAAACCAAAAAAAAAAAAAAAAAAAAAAAAAAAAAAGAGTATACACCATGACCAGTGGAATTCATTCACTGATTGGTTCTACATATGAAAATTAACCAATGTAACACACCATGTTAACTAAAGCAATAACAACAACAACAAAACACATGATTAGGCACCTGAGTGGCTCAGTTGATTAACTGCCTTCCACTCAGGTCATCATCCTGGAGTGCCAGGACTGAGTACCACATCAGGCTCCCTGCTCAGCAGGGAGTCTGCTTCTCCCTCTGACCCTCCCCCCATCATGCTCTCTCTCAAATAAAAGCTTAAAAAAAGAAAAAAAACACATGATCATTTCCAACAGACACAGAAAAAGCACTTGACAAAAAATCCAACACCATTTCATGATAAACACACTCAACAAACAAGGCATAAAAGGGAACTTCCTCAACCTCATAAAGCATATCTCAGAAAAACCCAGAGCTAACATCATACTGAGTGGTGAAAGACTAAATGCTTTCATTCTTCAGGAACAAGACAATGATGTCTAGTGACACTTCTACTCAACACTGTTCTGAAGGTACTCAGCAAGAAAAAGAAATAAAAGGCAAACAAACTGGAAAGAAGAAGTAAAACTATCTCTATTCACAGATGACATGATCTTATAAATAAATCCACTTAGTGAATCCACTAAACATACACAAACAGACACACACACCACGAACTAATAAAGTTTCAGGAAACAAGATTAGCAAAAACTTATTACATTTCTATAAGCTTGCAAAAAAGAAGCAAAAATGAAACTTAAAATCATTTGTAATACCATCAAAAAATAAAATAGGAATCAGTCTAATAAAAGAGCAAATACTACACATTGAAAACTATGAAACACTGGTCAAAGAACTAAAGATCTAAGTGAATGAAAGCTATTCGGCATTCACAGATTAGAAGACAATTTTGTTCAGATGGCAATACTCCCCAAATTGATATACAAAGCCATATGTATCAAAGTCCCAGTTGGCTTCTTCGCAGAAACTAACAAACTAACCCTCTAATTCATATGGAAATTCAAGAGACAAATACCCAAACAATCCTGAAACCATACAAAGCTAGAGGAGTCACACTTCCTAGATTCAAAACTCATTTACAAAGTTATAGTCCTCAAAACAGTGTAGTACAACCATAAGGAGAGATGTACGAATCAATGGTGGAAATACACCCTTACAAAATTTTATGGTCAACTGTTCTACACGTTGCCAAGACAACTTAATAGAAAAGTTTCTTTCAATAAAAGATGCTAAGACTACTGGATATTCTTATACAAAAGAAAGGAAATGGGTACCCACCTCACACCATGTATAAAAGTTAACTCAAAATGGATTAAAGACCTAAATATTTGTAAGACCTAGATCTATCAAACTCTTAGAAGAAAACAGTTGTAAATCTTCATGACCTTGAATTAGGAATGGCTTCTTGAATATGACACCAAAAATACAACAATAAAAAAAGGTAAACGGGACTTTATCAAAATTAAAAACGTGCTTCGTAGAATACTGTCAAGAAAGTGAAGACAACCCATGGAATGGCAGAAAATATTTGCAAATCATCTATCCAGTCTATTCTGGACTTACATCCAGAATATGTAAAGAATTATTACAACTAAATAAAAAGGTAAATAACCTGATTAAAAATTGGGTAAAGCACTCAAACAGACATTCTTCCAAAAAAGATTTACAGAAGTTGCCAGTAAGCATCAGAGAAATACAAATTAAAACCACAGCGAGATACCACCTTACACCAATCAGAATGGCTAAAATCAACAAGTCAGGAAATGACAGATGTTGGCGAGGTTGCGGAGAAAGGGGAACCCTCCTACACTGTTGGTGGGAATGCAAACTGGTGCAGCCACTCTGGAAAACAGTATGGAGATTCCTCAAAAAGTTGAAAATGGAGCTACCCTACGACCCAGCAATCGCACTACTGGGTATTTATCCTAAAGACACAAAGGTAGTGTTCCTCAGGGGCACGTGCACCCGAATGTTTATAGCAGCAATGTCCACAATAGCCAAACTATGGAAAGAACCTAGATGTCCATCAACAGATGAATGGATAAAGAAGATGTGGTATATATATACAATGGAATATTATGCAGCTATCAAAAGAAACGAAATCTTGCCATTCGCAACGACATGGATGGAACTGGAGGGTATTATGCTGAGCGAAATAAGTCAATCAGAGAAAGACAATTATCATATGATCTCTCTGATATGAGGAACTTGAGGGGCAGGGTGGGGGGTTGTGGGGGGTAGGGAGGGAAAAATAATGAAACAAGATGGGATGGGGAAGGAGACAAACCATAAGAGACTTCTAATCTCATAAAACAAACTGAGGGTTACTGGGGGGTGGGAGGGTAGGGATAGGGTGGATGGGTTATGGACATTGGGGAGGGTTTGTGCTTTGGTGAATGCTGTGAAAGATGTAAGCCTGATGATTCACAGACCTGTACCCCTTGGGCAAATAATAAAAATAAAATAAAATTAAAAAAAAAAAAAAAAAGAAGTTGCCAGTAAGCACACAAGAAGATGCTTAACATCACTAGTCATTAGAGAAATATAAAATAAAACCACAATGACAGCACCTCACAGCTACTAAGATAATTTAAAAAGACAAACAATGTCAAGTGTAGACAGATGTGAAAAAAACCAAAACCCTCATACATTGCTGGTGGGAATGTAATATACCACAGCTACTTTGGCAAAGAGTCTGGTAGTTCTTCAGAAAATTAACATACAGTTATCCTTTGATCCAGCAATTCCACTCCTAGGCATACATCCAAGAAAACCAAAAGCATAAGTCCACACAAAAAACTTGTACTTAAATGTATACAACAGCATATTCACAATAACCAAAAAGCAGAAAGAACCCAAATATCCACCAATGGGTGAATGGATAAACAAAATGCAGTATTATCTATATAATGAAATACTGTTCAACAATAAAAAGGAACAAAGTACTAACACATACTACAACATAGATGCATCTTGAAAACATCATGCTAAGTGAAAGAAGCTAGGCACAAAACAACAAATACTGTATGATTCCATTTATATGAAAAGCTCACAACAGGCAAATCTATAGAGATGGGAAATAGATTAGTGATTGCCAAGACGTAGGAAGTGGAGGGAATAGAGCAATAATTACTAATAGGTATAGGGTTTCCTTCTGGGCTGATGAAAAAAATGTCCTAAGATTAGAGAGTGGGATGGCTCTATGACTATAACTAAAATAACAGAACTGTACAATTTAAAGGGGTGAATTTTATGGTACATGTGAATTACAACTCAATAAAGCTGTTATAGAAGCAGGTATGTAGTATCTACAATACACTACATTTCACATATAGCTTATATATTTCCTTTCTTACATGTACGTCATTTGTGTAAAAAGACAGGAAGATACTAAACCAGAAACTAATGACGCTGGTTACCCACATAGATGGGTGGAAAGTGACAAAAAGGGGGAAGGAGAATAGAGTAAGAGATGAGAGGTGGAATGGATACTTCCAGACATACTGTTTTATAGAGCTGACTGTTGACACCATAGTAATGTTTCACATATCCCAATAAAAAATAACCCAAATCAGCCAAGATGTGAGAAGAGCTAAAAAGGGACTTGAAACAGTTAACAAATGAAACAAACTGTTTTTCAAGTGAATAACATAACTCCGAACACGGTAAGGAAGAAAGACCACAAGTAACTTTGGAAAACAGTATTTTGACTGCGTAGTTTAAGACTAAAGACAAAAAGAAGTATACACAAATACTACTCTAGTAAGTGTATCTATAACAGCAATTCTGAAACTACAGTTACATGTATACCAGAATTGAAAAATATGTAATAAATTGTGGATGAGAGCCAGGTTGTACACTGTTGGAGAAAGGAGTCACAAATATGGGAGAAAAAAGGCTAGACTGAACTTTGTGTTAGTGCAGGGTTTCTGGAATCTGAAGATAAAATATCAGATTAGTTCAGAACTATAAAAGAATTGGTTTATCAGTATGAATTAATGGTTTTTAATACATATACTTATATAAACAGATACATATAAATATGGATGTGCAGATATATATAAATAGACAATTACCTAGATCTATCTGCTCCAAACACCTAGAAGCAATGACACCCTAATAGCGATGAACACTTCCAGTGCTCAAATCTTGGCTTCTAAATACTATTCTCAAAGAAAAGAAACTTGGTACTCTCTGGAAAAATGACTGATTCCAGGACTTAGGCAGGAAAAATACAAGTTGAACCAAAAAGTAAGGAAATGCTCCCCAAAACGGATAAGGCATGTTGAAAGGATGAATGGGAGCCAACTTGAAACACCTCCCAAAGGTCATATCCAGGACAATGAGCAACAAAACTGATAAAGTTAACTTCATATGTCCATATCAATATAAATAAATAAATGAATAAATGAACATGAGACACAATAGCTCTTTCTTACAAAAGAATTCCAATGAAAAAATGTAGATGACGGAAACAGAAAATCATATTAAAGTCAATACCACAGTAGTAACTGTGAGGCAAAAATTGACAGTGGATAAAAAGTACAATGGAAAACACATTATATGAATAGTTCAACAAAGGACTAGTCTCTAAAATAGGCAACTCAGTAAGACAAATAACCCAAATTAAAATGGACCAAAGATTGCCACAGACTTTCGAAGACCTATAGATGGCAAATAAGCACATAAAACCCTCAAAATCATGAGTCAGTAGGAAAATGAAATTATAATCACAATGAAGTATTTCTAATTATACTAGAGTGACTAAAATTAATAAGAGTGAGCATCCCAAATGTTGCTTAGTATGTAACGCAACTATTATTATGCACTATTGATGGGAACGTAAAATGTTACAACTAAGTTGGGAAACCGTTTGGCAATTGGAAGACTTGGAAGTAACTTGGTTTTTACTATCTTCTATTTTCCAAGTTATTATTAAAGAACTTGAAGCATTTCCATTAAAACAAAAAACAAAAGGATCACAGAGAAAATGAAGTAATGTTAACCACAAGTCAGTATGCATTTTTATTTTTTATAGGTACGTCAAATGTTTTTTATTTTCCATTTCTGACAAGTTCATTAGAATGCAAAGGAAGAAATTACAGAAGATAATTCTTGCAAGAGTTCAGTCATGATGTGAACTTGAGCAAGGCAGAGAAACAAAGTCTGGAATACTAATAAAATAAGGTGGATTAATAGCTGACTAGAAGTATGTCAACTTCAGTGTAATTATACACCACAAGGACCCATCCTTAATTAAGCCCAGATAACATTCTTCTACCCCTTGATGAAAACATAATCCTAATATTTGTCAAACCCGCATATGATAAAAGCTAAAAAAAGATAATACTTTGTATGACACACTCAAAATCCAAATGAAGTTTAATACGGCAATATATGGATACAAACCACGTGCTTTTTCACCACCCTGAACTGGAATCTGAAGACAAAGCCTCAGATTAGTTCAGAACTATAAAATGGGACTGCAAAAATAAGAAGCCAGTGGTGGAACACATTTCACCTATCAATCAACAAGCTCCTCTAAAAAGTGTTGAAGAAGCAAGATAATAGAGCTCAGGAGGAAAAGGTAGAAAAATCTTAGTTGATATAATGCTCCATAGGTCAATAAGAAATTAAGTCACACTAAAAGGTAGTTTAACTCATTAACGGGTTTATACAGAAAGTACAAGACAAAAGATAAATTTATTCTCATCTGTAATTTTAAGATCAAAAGATATTCAGTTCCTGGTGGTCAGCAGGGATATGTACCAAATGAAGACAATTCAGAGGGGAGTAACAACAATGGTTGGAGGGATATAACCCCCTGTCATAAAGAAAATGTAAAGACTAAGTCTCTACAAAAGACTCAGAGAAAGTTGTGTTCAGACTATTAAATAATACTAAAAAGAGAAGTCAGACTTATTTTTTTAGTCTCAAGGAGTAAATGAGAACTTCTGAACACAAATATAAAAGACAGACTTCAGATATACACAAAAATAGGAAGAAAACAATGGTCTCAGCTATTCAAAGATGAAATGTGCTTCCTCAAAAGGCAGTGAGTTTCTAACACAGGCTAAACCAGCTCCATCCATTAGAAATACAACACGAGCCACATATGCGATTTTAAATTTTCCAGTAGCCACATTTAAAAAAGAAAAGGAAACAAGTAAAATCAATTGTAATAATGTATTTTAACTCAAAACATCATTTCAATATAATAATCAGTACAAAAATAAGACACTTTATATTCTTTTTTTTTTAAGTAAGTCTTTTCAAAATCCTCTGTGTATTTTACCCTTATACCAAATCTCAATTCAGACTAGACACATTTCAAGTGCTTAACAGCCATGTATATTCATGGTTACAGTAACGGACAAGGCAGGGTTAGACAGCCACTTGACAGGTATGCTACAGAGGAAATTAGAGCACTTTCTGCATAATTAGATTAAGTAACTTGATACATCTTCCAATCCTCAGATCTTGTAAAAATATCAAAAGAATAACAAAAGTGTCAAGAACATACTCAAAATTTTGAAAGGATTAACTTTATTCCATTTTAATCAGTCACTACTGTGCTTTGTACCCTCATGACAGACACACATACATACATACACACGCACACTGTATTTTACTAGAATTCATTCTGAACACAACATACCAATTTCATCAAATAATTAAAATTATTTCAGTGTATCTCTCCCAAACTAGCTTTTTAAAACATTAAAGCCATTTCTTGTCAGAATATCGAATCCCATGACTCATAAAATGTTTAACTGATATTTCATCCTAGTACTACTGCCTACCTAACAAAAAGAAATTAATAAAAATATTATGTCTCTAAAAAATTTTTCTATAGCTTATCTATATTACAAACCATATAGGAAAACAGAAATTCAATTCCTCTTATGGACAGTATTGTGTTAATATGTTGGAGCTCTAACTACAATGTGACTATATTTGAAGACAGGGCATATAAAGAGGTAATCAAGGTTAAAGAATGTCCTTACAGTAAAGCCCCAATCACATCCAACGGTGCCCCTATAAAAAGAGGAAGAGATACCTAAAACATCGCACACTCTCTCCACGAACAAAGGAAATGCCAGCTGTCTGCCACGCCAGGAAGAACTTTCACAAGAAACCAAACCTGATCACACCTTGACCTTGGACTTCCAGCCTCCAGAACTGTGAGAAAATAAAAGTCTGTGGCTTAAGCCACCCAATCTGTGGTATGATAGCACTAGCAGAGTAATATAGTTCCTAAGAAAGAACTTTTAAAAAATTGTATTGCAGGGGTGCCTAGGTTGCTCAGTTGGTTGAGCATCAGACTCCTGATTTCAGCTCACATCATGATTTCAGGTTCATGGGATCAAGCCCTGAGGCTGCTGGCTCCATGCTCAGTGAGGAGTCTGCTTGAGATAGTCTCTCTCCCTCTTCCCTTCCCCAACTGCGCTCTCTCAAATAAACCTTTAAAAAATTGTATTGCAAACCAAATTATATTACTGTTGAAATTATTCATAAATTATGATAAATATGTCTGTATGTTTACAAATTTACTCTACAACCAAAGATTTTAAAAAGCCTTGGTGAAAAAAGCCTTAGTGAGCTACTGAAGTAACCAAAATAATTTGATATTGCAAAACTGTAAAGTGTAACCTTAACCCATAACTAAGCCTTCAACTTCTATTTCATTATGAAAAAGAATTCTATTCAAGATCAGTACTATATATACAATAAAGCTAGGGAGTGGTAGGGAGCTCAAAAAAAGCACACCATACATCGCAATACTGCAAATACTACCCCACCAACAATATCTGTAATATTAAACATGAACAATAACGACAATACATAAAAAACTGCTATTATCTACTAAAAGCGTATCTGCTAGGCGTTCAAGGAGAGGGAAGGATCGTCAAAGACTCAGATAATGGAGAAAAATTTCCCTGAATGAGTAGTTTCTAGCTGGGCCTTCCTTAGTGGATGGATGGGACTTCAAGATAGGTAAGAACAGCATAAGCAGAGGCAAAAATACAAAGAATATGACTCAATCTGGGTAGAAGAAAAAAGTCCAACCAAGGAAATCCTAAAATGATTGCCTAAGTTTTTAATGACAGAACACATAAGAGAATAATAAGGCAGTATAAATATAGCTAGAAATCTGAATCCCAATATCTGCTATAACTTAGAAATACACTGTGGTGGGTAAATTACATAATCTTTCTGAGCCTTAGACCAGGATAACATCTTTGCGAGATTACTGCAAGGTATATATGAAATATTTGGCACTTCACATACAATGAGTATAATAAATGATGGTGGTTGTAGTGGTTGTGCAATAGAGGACAGCTATTATTAAGGCCTCTGGACTTTTATCTTACAGATAAGTGATTCTCAAACTTGGCTGTAATCTGAAGCATCTGGGGAGCTTGATAAAAACAGATACCTGGGCCTCAGCCTAGAAGTAGGGGAGAAGAATCATGCTTTTAATTTGTTATATGGAATCCACTAAGGACTAACTGTACTGAGAACACCCATCCTTCAATTAAAAAAAAAATAGACTCTGCTAGCCCCACCCAGAAACTTTCAACAAAGATTCCAATTAAAGATTTTTCCATCAAGCATAAAACTGCTTTCTTAACTCCCTTAGTCCTGGCCAGCACTAATGTCGATGGTGCATTAACCTCATATAACATGCTGTACTTGCATGTTTGTGGTATTGTTTCTGCATTTCCTCCACACTGACCAAATATTTACCTTTCAAGAAGTTAGGGGCTACAACCTTTCAACAAGTCTAAAATTATTCCAAAATTTCAAAAAAAAAAATTACATCTGTGTAATTATCATTTTAACAGCACAGCACCATGGTCAAACACAAACTTACGTATTTTTGATGGATCTGCTTGCCAGTTAAGTCATTCCAGTTATCTTTCTAACTCACAGCTGAATTAAGCATCTCATAAAGTAACTCCTAATTGTACTGTATTAGATCAACTTTAATGTTCTAAAACAAATCCCAAGACAGGACTGACTATAGTTCTATCTAGGATCACTAATTTCATCCCTTCATGCAAAGTTCTCATGTCTCCAAACTCACACTAGAGAAATGTTTCCTAAATTCATCCTTCTCAGCAACCAAAAAACTGACAAGGTGTCCTTTGAGAACTAAGGTCTTTGCAAATTATACAGTGACTATATAAAGAACATTTGTAGTTCTTTTCTATTTGCACATTCTTTTATACATCTATGGAACAGGAATCATTTCCACTTAAATTTCTTTCCTTTTCACTCAGTATATCAATTCTACAGAATATAGCTGGGAATCAGAAATGGAAATCTAACTTAATGCTTAACAGATAGCAAATCAATAAAGAAATGAACCAAGAAATAAAAACTAAGCAACTAAAACACAGAGATTTGTAACAGTAAACTAGATAGCTACAGACTTCAAGGACAGAAGGTAGGTACATCCAGGAGAGCAGAAGAAATATGTGAAGAGCTATACATTGTTAAAAGAACAAAAGCTACTCATATATTGCATTATTTAATAGCCCCATAACTCAGCATAAAATCAAATGTTCCTGATGGTGACATTCACAAGTTCAGTATATTCCACTGAAAGGAGGGAAGCTAATCAGTTCATACATAACAAATATCTCTCTCCAATAATGTAAGAAATGTAAATTAAAACAAGTTTAAGGGACTAAACTAACAAATACCCTAACAAATACCAGAAAGACAGAAAAGGTCTGTTTAAAGATATTCTTTCGGGCGCCTGGGTGGCTCAGTGGGTTAAAGCCTCTGCCTTCGGCTCAGGTCATGATCTCAGGGTCCTGGGATCGAGGCCCGCATCCGGCTCTCTGCTCAGCAGGGAGCCTGCTTCCTCCTCTCTCCTCTCTCTCTGCCTGCCTCTCTGCCTACCTGTAATCTCTCTCTGTGTCAAATGAATAAATAAAATATTTAAAAAAAAAAAAAAGATATTCTTTCAAATACTACTTACAATTCTAAAATATTGAAACTACAAAATGTCTCAAAATAATAAAATGGCTACACAAATCAGGATATCAACATTGGAACACTATATACATATCAAAATAACCTGCATATAGATTAACATACCGAAATACTATACCAAATAATATACCAAAAACTATATTGTGAATAATTTCCTGGTTTTGTATAAAATTTAAGAGTTTACAGAGTACTTTTACTTACAATACCTCATAATATAATACACATGCAAGAAGTTATCAACTCTAGTTATTGATCAAGATTATCTAAAATACTTAAAATGCAAATTTCTGAGCCCACCTCACACCTAGTGAACTAATAGGCTTCCGAAGGTGTTAAGCACTGGAGTGTTTTCAATGTCTCACCAGGGTTAAGAACCACTAATCACTAATATACCACTAATTAAAACCATGAAAAAAATATATAATTAAGAAAGAACACAAACTAACCATCAGCAATTGAAATAATTTAATGGCTTTTTTTCCTCCTGGTTACATTTGTTCAAATTCATCACAAAATCAATTAAGCTTACCTATTAAGACTTTTTAAAATTAAAAATGGTTCATTCCTTACTGAAAAAAATTTCTTTGTATAGATCACCTCACATCTCAGAATGTTACATGTAACAAATTTTTACAATGCTACATGTATTACCCTAGTTACTTTAATAATAGCATAAACAGAAAGCACTAAGATAAAATTACTATGCAGATTCTGCCTCCCCTTACACAAATAATGATCTCACACAAGTATTTACAGTAATCTCTAAAATTAACAATACATATCAAAATCTTCCCCATAAAGAAAAAAATCTTTAATTACAATCTGTATGAACAATTTGAACATTAAGGATACAAAATGTTATTCATGTAAAGAAACACTGGCTTGACCCTTAGTGTGAAAGAGCTACTGCTATGACATAGATCACTAGAAAGTTTAAATAAGTAAACATGTTAGTAGTACATAAGAAATTGGTGACCTCAGTCTGTCTAACTCTGAAGGACACTGAAGTTTCACACAAATCATTTTATTCCAATTTCCTTCAACTCTGTTCACCAAACCACAAATACCAAGTCTTAAAAAAAATAGTATCGGGCGCCTGGGTGGCTCAGTGGGTNGGGCACCTGGGTGGCTCAGTGGGTTAATGCCTCTGCTTTCGGCTCAGGTCATGATCTCAGGGTCCTGGGATCGAGGCCCGCATCGGGCTCCCTGCTCAGCGGGGAGCCTACTTCCCCCTCTCTCTCTCTGCCTGCCTCTCTGCCTCTTTGTGATCTCTCTCCCTCTGTGAAATAAATAAATAAAATCTTGAAAAAAAAAAATAGTATCAACAGGAGCGCCTGGGTGGCTCAGTTGATTAATCATCCAACTCTTTTCCTCAGGTCATGATATCAGGGTTTTAAGATCCAGCCCTGCATAGTTCTCCACAGACTGTGGAGTCTGCTGAAGATTCTCTCTCTCCCTTTCCCTATGCCGCTCTCCACAACTCCTTNTAAAAAAAAAAAAAAAAAAAAAGTACCAACAAATTTACTAACCAAACTACAGTATACCTTTTGATCAATATGGTGCATTCCATTAGTAAATATAAAAATTCAAAGCACAAATGAATAAATTAACAATAATCTTAAAATTTTTATTTCCCATCCTAAAGTTCTCTTTATTAAAACTACCAGACATACATACTTAGACGTTCTCCAGGCCTCTCAATTTCATGTTCTAAATTACCTCTTCCAACATATGATACCTACTAATCACCCATTTACTTAGGTTCGGACACTCTGGATTCATTCCCTCATAACCACATTCCCACATAACCATCCCCTACACTTCATGTCCTTTGCCACTACCCTAGTCCTGTCCTTCATCTTTTTTTTAAAACTTTTTAAAGATTTTATTTATCCATTTGAGAGAAAGTGAGCACGGGGTGGGGGGAGTGCAGGCAGAGAGAGAAGCAGATTCCCCACTGAGCAGGGAGCCCAACATGGGGCTTGATCCCAAGATCCTGGGTTCATGACCCAAGCCAAAGGCAGATGCTTAACCGACTGAGTCACCCAAGCTCCCTTGTCCTTCATCTTTTAGTCCTAGGACTGCTATGTTAATCTCCCTCAATTTGCTGGCCCTACCTTGGTGTTCTAGCTATCCCTAGTGGAATTATTATTATCATGATGTTCATGGTTACCATTCTTCTTTTAAAATCCTTCAGTAAAGATTTTTTTTTAAATCCTCAGCACAGGACACAAGATCTCTACTTACTGGTCTAGTTCCATAAACTGCCATGAGTTCTCAGCCTACAGTAAGTATCCTTCCTCCTCCTCTGCCTAATTACTCCTATCTACCTTTAAAGATTTACCTTTTCCAGTTTAGAAAAGGTATACTACTCTATATTTCCACTGTATACTCTACATACATTTAAATCATATCACAAATCATTTACTAAGTAAATGCCAGGTAGGGAAAAGTGAACAAAACAGTCCTTGACTTTAAGAAACCTAAAAATGAAGGCAGAAAAGTAAATAGTCAACTGCCATATAGTCTGATAACTTTTTTTAAAAAAAAGATTTATTCATTTCTTTTAGAGAAAGAGAGAGAAGGAGTACAAGTGGGAGGGGCAGAGAGAGAGAATTTCAAGTAGACTTGGAGATCAGCACAGAGCCCAAAACAGGGCCCTATTCCATGACTCTGAGACCACGACCCGAATGGAAACCAAGAGTCAGATGTTCAACTGACTAAGCCACCCCAGGCACCCCATGATAACTTTTTTTTTAAAGCTACCACCTGCTTGATATATGAGGCTAAGAACTTGCCATGTTATCATCTCATTTAATTCTCATTTAATTATCTAATAACTTTATGATTCCCACTTTACAGAGAAGGAAACAAAATTCTGTTATTTGCCCAAGATTCGGTTAAGATTTAGACATGTGAATTCAGGTCTAATTTTAGAACCTACGCTCTTAATCACCTTCTATTTCGACTGTCACAGCATTTAACTCAGTATCCCCAGTGCCCACCACACAGCACAAGGCACAAGACATGTTTGTTAAATGAATAAACTTGAGTGCTTAAGTCCTAAACCAGTAATAACTTAATATCAATACTACGACTTTAGCTGATAATGTCTTGTGTCAAAGGGTTCAAGAGCTCTGATATACTAACACATGTGAAATAATCAATGTCCCAAATTACTCACCATGTTATGGTTTATAATAACAAAATACTGAAAATGAATGTCTTATCAGAAAGGGACATGTTAAATCATAACCTACCTATAATGTCATTATACTCCTGTATAAAAGAATAAGAATGCTCTTCATGTACTGATATGGAATAACCTAAGATACACCTAAGTGGGAAAAATTAAAAGGTGAGGAAGAATGTGTGTCTGATGCTACCATGGATGGGGACAGGAGGAATGTATGTTTTTCCTTGTATATGTAAAAATCACCTCCAGAAGAAACATAAAAGAAACTGTCAAATAGGTTGCCTGAGGAGGAAACTGGGTTACTTGAGGATAGGAACAGAAAGATTTCACTACATATCTTTTTTTTTTTTAAGATTTTATTTATTTATTTATTTGACCCAGAGAGAGAGATCACAAGTAGGCAGAGAGGCGGGCAGAGAGAGAGAGAGAGGAGGAAGCAGGCTCCCTGCTGAGCTCGATCCCAGGACCCTGAGATCACTACCTGAGCCACCCAAGCGCCCCACTACATATCTCTTTTTAACCTTCTGAATTCTGAACCAAATGATTGTATTACCTATTTGACAAATATAAACTCCCCCAGAGAATAAAAAGCACTTTCAGAAATGAAAATACAAACACTAAGTAACATCCATAAGGCCATGGGCCATAGCTTTCTTGACTGCTACTATTTTGCAGTGTCTGACACTTTGCTGGCAGTGAAGTATTTGTTACATTTACAGCAATCTCAAATTGCCATTGCAGGAATATTTCAAATATATTTTACAAAATAAAACTGGAAAAATGGTTTTAATCGTTCTGAAAACAATCAGGGCCTTATCCCAAGCCTACTGCTTATGAAATTCTGGAAGACTACTACAATCTGTATGCTTTTAAAAGTACCAAGATGATCATTTTACTATTGTTTAATGCTTTCCTCACATTTCACATCTTTCACAATAAAGAAGTTAGGGGGAAAAGACTTTAAAAAGCTCCCCAGAAAAACCACTTTAAATGAGTCGACTGCAGGTGAATTACACCTCGATGAAGCTGTTTCTTTCTTAAAAAATTTTTAAAAACTCATTCATGGACATTAGAAATCAGACTAGTGGTTATCTGGAGCAGTAGAGGGATAACTGCACAGGGGCAAAAGAAACTCTACGGTGGTGGTGCCCGGGTGGCTCAGTTGGTTAAGCACCCACCTTTGGCTCAGGTCATAATCTCAGGGTCCTGGAATTGAGCCCCACATCGGGCTCCCAGCTTAGCTAGAAGTCTGCTTCTCCCTTTCCCTTTGCCTCTGCCCCTCCTCATGCTTGCTCTCTCTCACTCTCTCTCTCAAAATAAATAAATAAAATCTTAAAAGAAAGAAAGAAAGAAAGAAAGAAAGAAAGAAAGAAAGAAAGAAAGAAAGAAAGAAACTCTAGGGTTATGAAAATGTTATTTATCTTTTTAAAAAAGATTTATTTATTTATTTGAGAGAGCGAGAGCACGTGGGGTAGGTGGGATGGGGGTGTGGGGGCAGAGGCAGAGGATCTCAAGCAGACTCTCTGCTGAGCACAGATCCCAGTGCAGGGCTTGATTTCACAAGCCCAAGATCATGACCAGAGCCGAAACCAAGAGTCGGACACTTAAAGAACTAAGGAACCCAGGCACCCCAAAAATGTTATCTTCATTGGAATAAAAGCTAAAAGGTGTATATATTTGTCAAAATTCAATGAACTGAACACTTACTCTGTGCATTTCATTGCATGAAAGCTACACCTAAGTAATAAAGTTACTTAATTTGGAAAGTATTTTAAAAAGTGCAGATTCCTGGGACCCTCTCAGAAACTGTGAATCACTGCATGTGTGGTGGGAACTAATCAATCTGCATTTTTTTTTAAAGATTTTATTTATTTATTTGACACAGAGAGAGAGATCAGATCACAAGTAGGCAGAGAGCCAGACAGAGAGAGAGGAGGAAGCAGGCTCCCTGCTGAGCAGAGAGCCCGATGCGGGCCTCGATCCCAGGACCCTGAGATCATGACCTGAGCCGAAGGCAGAGGCTTTAACCCACTGAGCCACCCAGGCGCCCTCAATCTGCATTTTTAACAAGAGGCCGTGGTTAACCCTGGTGCATGAGGTTTATCAATTATACTTTGGAAAATACTGACCTAGCATAATGTTATGCATCCAGTTTAACTACTGACCATGTTTACAAAAATTCATGAATTAAATGATAAACTTACACACACCCTAGGTGCCTAGGAGATTCTGATTATCAATTTTGGGAAATATGGTGAGAGCTCTAAGAGGAAGAATTATGGACTAGATGGTTAAGAAAGACTTCCTTCTCCATTTCCTATGATTCTTCAAAGGCTTTTCTATCACCTGACACAGTGGTTCTCAACCTGGGGTGATTCTCTCTCTTCCCCACATGACATGTGGCAAGGTCTGCAAACATTTTTTTGTCACAACTGGGGGGGGGGTGCTATTGGCATCTAGTGGGTAGAGGTCAGGGATGCTGGTAAACATTGTACAATGCAAATGAGAGTCCCCCAAACAATTATAAAACTCCAAATTACAATAGTGCCAAGTTTCAAAAATTATGACCTGGAGCCTCCCCTCTCAAATGAAGCTACCAAAAGTACTCAGTTGTGGCCCCAAAGGTAAACAGAACAGAATTTACATGTCACCTCTTCAGGAGAATCAATTTTTACTTCCAGACTGGTGGGGAAGAAGGAGGGAGAAAGCCTCTTTATACTGTCTATAAGGCAAACAAATAAAAGGCGAATGTCACATGAATAACTAAGATTATTTTTTTTAATTCAAAATAATGTGAACAGAAAAAACTTCAGGCTTGAACAACTCCCCAACCTCAGGGGATACTTATTTACTCTCCTTAGCCTACAAGTACTTTTGAAGTTAAGAAACACTTGCCTAAATAAAGTAGATAAACTTTAGAATGACAGGCAAAAACCTCATCTTTAGCTACCTTCACTTAGATTTTTTTAGGGCTATTTCTTACTGCAGCATAGTCGAACCCAGTGCTATTTTTTTTTTTTAAGATTTTATTTATTTATTTGACAGAGAGAAACACAGTGGAGAGAGGGAACACAAGCAGGCAGAGTGGGAGAGGGAGAAAGCAGGATTCCCGCAGAGCAGGGAGCCCAATGCGGGGTTCAATCCCAGGACCCTGGGATCACGAGCTGAGCCAAAGGCAGAGACGCTTAAAGACTGAGCCACCCAGACGCCCCTAACCCAGTGCTATTTAAAGTCTGGTGTGTGGACCAGTGAGCCAGTCTGAACTGTTTATCGAATTACATCAGTGAAGTATAGAAACTGAGAGCACAAAAATGAAAATTTTTATAGCAAAATAAATTTATCCCTGTTGGATTAAATAAAAAATTGGGGCTCTCTTTCCCCCTTTTTAAATTCCCCTTCATTTCTTTAAAATTTTGCATTACTTTTTGCAATAGTATCAGTCAACAATGGATTGAAAACTTTAAAAGAAAAAGGAAAGAAAGAAAAGGTCCTTCATCAGTTTGAAAAGCAGTAACCTAACTGTATCCTAACTGATATATCTAGTAAGTGGCAATGCCAGGATTTAAACCCATGTCTGCCTGACACGAAAGCCCATATTCTTAACCATTATACTATATTTGTCTGTTATTACTTTGAACTCAAATCCCTATATGTAATCCTACCTCTGGAGCGCTGGACTGCAACAGGCACAAATCAAAAGGACTTTCTGTATGTCTGGCCTAAAGCCTTCAACACTGAAAGCAAACCAAGTTGCCTCCTTGGCGCCCTTCCCCCAGGCTCATGCCCAAAACTCGGCTCTCTTGATTTCTGATGATGCAAACGGACAAGACAAAAAAAAAATTATTATTATTATTATTAAATTTAAAGTAATTTATTATATATTATAAATTATATATGTATATGTGTGTATGTGTACACATATATATATGTGTGTGTGTGTGAGCACGTGTCTGTGTGTATTTCTCCTCAAGTCACTGAACAATACTATCTTCTTTTGGGACCCATCCTGGTTTCTCTGGCTTTTAGAGATGATGACCTCCTCTCAAGGAATAAGTTCCAGATCTCTCTAACCACACTTCATGTATGGAGTACAGAATAAATGAATCCAAGATAAGAAAAAGTCATGTAGACTTAACAGCATTTAAAGTCTTCACTTCTCACACCTGGGTGGCTCAGATGGTTAAGTGCCTACTTTCAGCTCAGGTTGTGATCCCAGGGTCCTGGAATCAAGCCCCAAGACAGGCTCCCTGCTCAGTAGGGAGTCTGCTTCTCCTTCTCCTCCCAGCTCATGCTCTCTGTTGCTATCTCTCTCTCAAATAAATAAAGTAAGTAAATAAAATCTTAACGTCCTCCTTTTCAGACCAAGATCTCCATACTATACCATAATGTTTAAAGACCTCTGACTTGACCCATCCATACCACATATCCCCCCATGTGTTTTCCTATTTTTGACCACAATTCTTAATAAAAATGTTACAACCCAACCCAATACACAATACATACAAAACAAAATTTAACCCCCCCAAAAATTCTTGCTAAGTGCAATGTACTATCTTCTCTTTCTTTCCTACTTTTTAAAAATTATCAGAAGTCCATGAAATTGATTTCAAGACCCATAATAGGCCTCAACCTGCAGTCTGCGAAACACTGCTGTAGAGACCCACAGTCTACATTTAACACTATGCTCTCATCTGGCAAGCCTAACCCATAATCATGCTACCTTACAATTCTCCTCAAAAACACATTTTTTTCCTACATCAGTTTCATGTCACAATAAACTTAGTGTCATTTACAGTCCAGATTAAGTAACAGGGAAAACACACGCACATTCAAAAAAAAGTTTTGCCTCAAAATTCAATAAATATATAAATGTTAAAGTTAAAATCTTTCAATATCTAATAAAAAATTGAAGAGATCTTATTAGCTCAAAATTTAAGATATGGTACTCGGCTGGTAATTTAGTCACAGAACAGCACTCTACCGGCAACTCCCAGAATAGAATCTATAGTATGAGTATCATCAAATTATAAGGAGTCTGAAGCCAACCTTCTCTACCACTATCTTCACTCTGGTCTATGTCGTCTGACCACCCCCATTATTGAAACCTTGGAAACCACAGATCTAACTCTTCCTCCTACCCAAGCTTTATGTGTGCAGTGTATCTGTGTTGTTCACATTAACTCTCTACAATTGCTCTAACCTCTGTCAGCAGTCTTACCTTGTGTTAGACTAGCTCAGAAGTTCTAGCATAGACTTATTTAAGATTATTTCTATGGGAAATGCACAACTGCAAGCAACCAATTTTATAATGAACCTCTGAAACAATCTATTGATAACGCTACCTTTCATGTAGTTAATGTACTGAAAACCTTCTCCAAATCAAAACCGAAAATCAAAACTTCTTAACGAAATTACAAAAATAATTCCTGTAAATTAAAATCTACTTGACATAAAACACAAAATAAATTTCTATTATCAATTATGATCTTCAATTCTGTAAACCTAAGAGGGTGTGTGATATTTTTAACAACTATATTAAGAAGACTTGGCTCCACCATGTTGTTCCATCACAGAATGACACAATGCTACCATACAAACCATCTATGTGGCTTCCACATTTATTTCATAGCTCCACTCAACCCTATCTCCTCTAGTCCCACCCACTGAACAGCTGGGTGGGATGAAAGATTGTTTCGGGCCTTCCCCCTGCCCCTTCACTTGCTATTTGGAGGAATAAGGGAACCAGGCAGCAGTAACTAGCTTAATAATTGTTTTTATCCTGCTAAGGCACCATCCTTCAGTCTATCGGGATTCCAGAAATTTCATCCGTACCTGTACACTTAATGCCTAAAAAGTTTCCTCCTCAACTTGCCTTTACATACTTGGGGAGGGGCAGACGACTACGACTGACTATACTCCTCACGTAAATATGTAAAACAAATAAAATACTTTTCAATCTAGATTACATGTTCATTTAGATTCTCAAGGGCACTCAGGAAGGTATTCTTCCATTCCATCAAAGTAACAAAGCCAAAAGAAATCTTAAAGTTTAACTATAACCATAAACTCACAAGTTATTTCAGTAACTAAGCAAACACCTGGACGTTAAATATTCTTCCCCTCCACTATATTAAAAAAAAAAAAAGGAGCTCAAACAGTACACTCTCCAAATGTAACTTAGCAAATGGAAATGCGTTAGAAAAATCTCAGTTGCTTATTTCCTACTATACACACAGTATGAAATGGAACTCAGGAGTGGAAAATGTGAATGAAATGGCCTTGTTCTTTCTCCAATACGTGGGGGAGGAAAGGAAATGAAAAGGCTTCTGAAGAGAATAACTGAGAATACTGAAATGTTTTCAAAAATTAATTTCCTTAAACATCACCGGTATTTCCAACTCTCTCCCTTTCCCAGCGACCCTTCCCAACCTTCCACTCCTCGGGGAGGGGTGGGGCGCCCTTCCCAGGCGTTCTCTTTCCCCTTTTTCCTAAAATTAAGCCCCCAACAGCTCCTTAGCCTCCGTCCTCAAGCCTCGCCCGCCATCCACCGGCCTGCGGGGCCGCGCCTGGGGAAAGGAAACCCCGAGAGGCGGGAGGCGGAGCGAGGGGGCGACGCGGCTGCTGGAGCCTCTGCAGCCGCCGCCGCCGCCTCCACCGCAGCTTCAGCCTGGTGCATCCTCCTTCCTCCCTCCCCGCCGCCGCCCTCCCGGGCCGGCCCACACAGCACCCTCGCCCGGGCGCGCACACACGTCCCCACCCTCCTCGCCAGGCCCACTCCCCACGAGGGGAGCTCCGCCGCGGGCGCAGCGGCCGCCGACCGGAGGAAACAGGGCCGCGGGAGCCGACGAGCCGGGCGAAGACGACCCCGATCGGGCCGCTTCGGCGGGGCGGGTGAGGCCGCGGCTCACGTCGCCCCGCTCCCCCGGCCCGCCCGCCGCCGCACAGGAAATACCGCCGCCTCGCCTCTCCTCACATTCAATTCAAACTGTCACCGCCGCTTTCTCCCCTCCCCCCGGGCCCGCCGCCACCGCGCCCCGGGCCCGCCGCCGGCCCACCCCACCTCCTTCGGCCGCAGCTCCCCGCATCGCCTCAGGGCGTTCCCCCAGCTCTGCCAGGCGGCTGCAGGACACCCCCAACCCCGGAGCCGCCGACCTGAGTCGCAGCGGCCCAAAGCTGAGACTCACCCATGGTGCTGCTGTTGACGCTCCTCTCCTCAGCAGCAGCGGATCTCGCACTGACCGACATCCCCTCCCCCCTCCGCGACCAGCCCCGGCGCCGCGCAGCCCGCCGATTCTCCAAAGCCGCCTACGCCGGTTCCGCGGCGTAGCCGCCCGGCGTCGCTGCCCCGCTTACGCAGGCGACAGCAGGCGGACTCCTCCACTGGCTCTCGCCCGACTCCCGCTCCCTCCTCCGCCCCCGCCCCCTCAGACAAGGCTTCCGGGCCTAGCCGACGCCAGCTTCGATCTCGCGAGATTACTCCCTCCCAGCTTCGCCGCCTCTCTCCATTTCGAACATGACTTCACTGGCATCAGCGCTCTTTTGCTCCTCAGGTTTAGCCGCCATGTTTAAATTGGCGGGATTTGGCGCCTCCGGAGTCATGGATAGTCAGGCCTCTATGTGTGTTTCTTCAACACTGCCTCTAAGGTTAAGCCGCAAAACGTTTGTCGGTGAAAAGCTTGGGGACGATGAGAGGGAGTGGCCGGTGGGCTATGAGGGTGGGGTTTTGCCCGAATTAAAGATGGCTTCTGTCAGTGCCGCCCCGCGCATTCACGTCAGGTTTTGGAGCTGCCGAAGCCGCCGGGTTGGCCTTAGCGCCTGCTTACGGATTTGGCGTAAAGCAAAGAGGCGCTGTTAACAGAGGCCGGACTGGGAAGCTGCGCTCCGGGTGGGGGCCGCGTCCAAGCCTCTGTTCCCAGCTACTGACCTGGCGGCATTGTGGGTGCAAGTGGAGAGACACTTCGAGCAGGTGTCTATGCCTTCATCCACCTTGGTGTCCTCAGCTTCCAAGACTCTTGGGGTGGAAAGTGAGATTAGGTCCTGGTTGCCCCAACATTCGCCTGGCGCTGTCACTTTCTGGTGGGCTGGCACAGCCAAGAGGTCGCCTGCTGCAGCTTCCACTACGGACTCCTCACGGTCACACTCGTGTTAACGCACCTTGTTGGTTCTCGGTTCCCTCCTGGTGGAGCTATACTCTAGTTGAGAAAATGAATGAACACACGTGAAACTATTCAACAGTGAAAGAGTAATTAAGGACTGAAGTTGTGTGGTGTCACACTGTAGCAATGAATGTCGCTTGATCCTTGAGCATCCCCCCCAAATGCTTGGTAGTCAAAGTAGCCTCGCTCTGCTCAGAACAACCCAGGGTCTGTTGTACCTTCTTGAAAGCTAATGCCTGTCTTTGCTGTATAGTTCATGCACGTTATTATCTTTCGTGTTAAACTGCATGTTAAGGAATTAAATATATTCAATATAGAATATTACATAATATATGTAGTATATAAATAATTATGGTGAGTCCGTGCAAGAATATTCATGGCAGCATTACTTATATTAGTGAAACAATTTAAATGTCCACTTACAGGAGAATGGATGACTAAGTTACACTATTGGACAAATTGACATACACGGAATACTAAACAACGGAAATAATGAACTAAATCTACTAGTATTGATTTAGATAAAGTTCATTAACATAATGTTGAGCAAAGAAAAGCAAGTTGCAGAAAGATACATGGTATATCATAAATAAAGGTTTAAAAACAAAGAAACTGAGATCAAATTGGGAAAATCGTGTAAGGAAATGATAGATAAATTCAGAATAGTGGTTATTTCCTGAGAAGAGAAGGGAATGTAATACTTGGGTATTAAATTGTAATTATTTTCTATAGTCTATTATATACTTGAAATATTTCCAAGTATCTTTTTTTATGAAGGAAATTTTATCTAAGGAAACAGCTTTTTTTGTGTCTTGGTATCTACTGTTGCCTTAGTCTTCACTTGTACTGAATTGCTCATAACGTCTTTTAACAGCTCATCTATCCAACCAGTCATTGTGTTAATTTTCCAAAACTTCAAAAGGGCATTTTACTTTAGGAAATTTCATTAAATTCCTACCCTGAAGAGGCCGGATAGGCAAGAATTTAAACATGTGACCTCTGAAGTCAGACTGCCTGCCTGCGTTCTAATCCCAGCTCTGCCATTTACAATGGATATACCCAAGGACAAATTACTCAACCTTTCTGTAATCCAGTTCCCTCAGCTATAAATGGGAATAATACTTACCTAATGGAGTTTTTGTGAAAGTTAAATGTGTCCAGTCCATAATAAATATTTAATGAATGTTACCTATATACAGCACAGTTTAGAAATTACAGCACCATTCCAAAATTATCCTGAATACTATTATTGTTTAATGTAATCTAAATAATGAAAATCTTTGCCTTCCATCTCTACTGATATATCTCTTTGAGGGGGATCTTTCAATGGATATGAAAGAGGTGAATTTTGTTATTTTGCTCTCTGAAAATGGGTAAGTTCTTTATATAAATAGTAAGTTGTTTGCCTCAGAACTGTTCATATTCTCCAACAAATTGCACCCTACACAATAATAGCTTCAGTACTTTCCATTGAAAATTATGTGGAAGCTTACAGGCAATGAGATGATGACAACCTATAGAACTTTCTCCATAAGGAGTTCTAATAGTGTTATATAATTTGTGTGTGTGTGTGTGTGTGTGTGCATGTGCTTTCACATGCACTCATGTGTATTATAAATTTTATGTTGGGGTGGAGAGAGTAAGAGAATTATTGTATTTTATGATCTCTACTGCACTATCTGCAGTATTATATTTGCTAATAAAATATAGTCTAGACTTTAACCTTCTGATTCAAAAACAGATTTTTAAAAAACTGACCTGAAATCCTGGATAGACAATATAGATTGTTTTGGCCACATATTTATAGTGCCCAACCGCCAGTGAGCCTTCAACTTTGCCAAACAATACTTGCTTCCCTAGTTAACTCTCTTTTCCACAACAGCCACATCAGATTTTCTCCATTGTTTTCAAACCATCTCCCTAATTTATTATCAGCAAAAAATAAAATCAATCAGAGAGGAATTCCAACAACTTCTGCTTCTATATTCATAAGCCTCTCTGCATCCACATTTATCCTTTCAAACATCGCAATGAATCAGGTGTCCCCCCAAATCTGAAGCACACATTTCTACATGTATCCCCTCTCTTTGTGCCTAGTTTCTGCATTCTGTCTCCTGCCTTCCCAGAAACTTCACCCAGTGGATTATTTATTCAATAAGCTTCTGGGCTCAGTCCCTACCACTCCACTAAAATTCTAAACAAGGTCACCAACAATCTCTTTGTTTAATTTAGTGGATGCTTTTTCTTTTTTTTCCCACAATTTTTAAAATTTTTAGTTCTTGTGTAGTTAACATACAGTGTTATTATTAGTTTCATGTGTACAATATTGTGATCTAACAATTCTATACATTATTCAGTGCTGATCATGATAAGTGTACTCTTAATTCCCTTTACCTATTTCACCCATCTCCCCACTCACTACCCCTCTGGTAACCATCAGTTTGTTAAGAGTCTATTTTTCGTTTTGTCTCTTTTTTCTTCATTTGTTTTGTTTCTTTAGTTCCACATATGAAATCATATGGTGCTTGTCTTTCTCCAACTAATTTGTTTCACTTTGTCTTTTCTCTGCTTGACTTATTTCACTTAGCATAATCCCCTCCAGTTCCATCCATGTTGTTGCAAATGGTAAGATCTCATTCTTTTTATGGCTGAGTAATAGTCCATTGTGTATCTATACCTCATCTCTTTGTCCACTCATCTGTTGATGGACACTGGGCTGCTTCCATAGCTTGGCTATTGTAAATAGTGGTACAATAAATTTAAGGGTGCGTAATTCTTTTTGAGTTAGTGCTTTCATATTGTTTGGGTAAATACCTAGTAGTGGAATTACTGGATCATATCGTAGTTTTATTTTTAATATTTTGAGGAACCTCCATACTGTCTACCACAGTGGCTGCTCCAATTTGCATACCCACCAAAAATGCATGAGGGTTCCTTTTTATAGTGGACCCTTTTTCTTATTTTACTTGACATCTCTGTAACATTTGATACTCATGACCACGGCTGAGTGTTCCTTCTAGATCTCTGGTTTCTTTATTCTACCTTCCAGAACCTCCATCTTCTGCCTGTCATTTAAATGTCCATGTACCTCAGCACTGTATCCTGGTCAGTTTATTCCAATCTCACTTTTTATACCATGGTGATCTCATTCACTTCCAAGGCTTCAGTGACTATATATATATATATATGTATATATATATACATATATATATATATGTATATATATATACATATATATATACATGCTAATAACTCCTAAATATAAATTTCTAGTCCAGTTCTCTCTCCTTACTACAAACCTGCATACCAGACTGCCTTCAAAGTACATGTCCTGATAGACATTGTATTGTATTTGGCAGGTAACAAATGTCCTTCTAAAGTCAGGAAGTCTACATAGTTGTCTTATGTCTCCATTGAGAGAAGGGAAAATATATGTGTCCTTGAAACATGTATCCTTATAATTTCTTTATAAATGCAACTTTGTATTTAAAGAAATACAAGTCCTGATATTCCAAGATATCTCAAGACAATACATCCCTAATTAAACTCCTCATTTTCATTATAGTTACTTTTATGTTCCCTATCTCTAAATGGTACCATCATCAACTCAATTGCCTAACCCAGAAATATGAGTATTATTCTCAGCCCCACCGTCTCTCCCTCTCATCTCCTACAGCCATTTTCCCTTCTCATATACCTCCAATCTCTCCATTTCTTTCCAACTCCACTACTACTGTTCTAGGTAGACCAACATCATCTCTTGCCTAACTCTCTGCAATAGCCTTTCGGCCCAGTGCCTTCTTCAACTCCAGTTCGTTCTTTATATTGTACCCAAAGTAACCTTTCTAAACTTTAACTATGTCAGTCCCCTGTTTAAAGTCTTCAAACTTTCCCTCGGGAAACTTAAGTGATACTGTTCCTCATTTCTGGCCAACCTACCATCACTTGCTCTCTAAACTCTAGCAAGCCTTGCTGTTTTCTCTGTGGGGAGCACTTCATTCTCATTTTACACTAGATTTCTTCACCTGGCTTCTCCTTAAACTCTCAGCATAGCCATCATTTTCTCTAAAAACCTTTCCTGATCTCCCAAGATTGGGCCAGGTGCCCACTTATCCCCCATAGTATCTTGTATTTACCCCTAGGTTGGTACTAATAGCAAAGTACTGTGAATACAGTCTCTTCTACAGGAGTCTAAGCTCCTTAAGGGCAGGGAGTCTTGTCTTGGTTTGTCCCTGTATCCCCAGCATCTGCCACAGGGTATGGTATTCATTACTTCATTCATCAAATATGTCTTGAGTCAAAACTGGGTGCAAGGCACCAGCAGAGTGGTTGATGTATGGAATGGGAAGCCCTTGGGTAGTTCTCTGAGCTGCAAGGGTATCCATGAGGTCAAAATTATTTCAATTATAATACTAAGAATTTTTTTTATCTTTTTCATTCTCCTTCTCTCATGAGCATATAGTGGAATTTTCCAGGGACTATGTGAAGTGTGATAATTGCCACAGATCAAATGCAAAAACAATAAATAACCCAATACTGTCTAATATTAACCCAGACTGGGCGCCTGGGTGGCTCAGTGGGTTAAAGCCTCTGCTTTCGGCTCAGGTCATGATCTCAGGGTCCTGGGATCGAGGCCCGCATCGGGCTCTCTGCTCAGCAGGGAGCCTGCTTCCCCCTCTCTCTCTGCCTGCCTCTCTGCCTCCTTGTGATCTCTCTCCCACTGTGAAATAAATAAATAAAATCTTTAAAAAAATAATAATAATATTAACCCAGACATTAAAAAGATTTGCAAAAATGTAAAATGACAACACTCTGCAGATTAATTTTTTGAAGGATACAGTTATTTTTCACAAAAATACCTTATGTTAACATGTAATCGTCATTTTTAATGAATAAGTTAATAATATTTTTAAACTTTCTGAGTTTTAACTTCTAGTAGAGTAAGTATCACTAGATATGTTCCACATAAATAAAAACTTTCTGGGGTCCTCAATAATTTGTAATGAGGTGCTTCTTAGGAATCCTTAAAGTTTGGGAATTGCTGCACTAGCATATATTATATGTGTTCAATGTAGATGTGTTAAATAATTAATGAATACCAGCTTGCCAAAATCTGACACACAGCTGCTTAATATTCCTTAATCAAAACTTCCTCCAAATGTCCAGAATTAATGTCTAAATAGGCGCGCGTGCGCGCGCGCACACACACACACACACACACACACACACACCAGGCTTATCTATAAATGAAACTATTCTTTAGGTGATTGCTTTGTAAACTAAGGAAATGTCATTGTTTTGGTAATTGTCTATGATAAAGATAGGACAATTTTCTGGCTTTGGTAGTAGAACGAGGACTATTTATAATATTCCGTTGGTTGACTTGAAGATGGGAATTTTTGTAGCTGTCATTTCACATCAATCTAATTTAATCCGTATAACAGCTTTGTGAAATAGATACTACCTTCATTTCTTAACTGAGGAAACCAATGTTTAGAGAAGTTAAGTGATTTACTCAAGTCCTCAGTATTTGTGAGAGCCTGGGGCGACTGGGTGGCTCAATGGGTTGTGAGTGTGCCTTCATCTCAGGTCATGAACCCAGGGTCCTGGGATTGAGCCCGATCATTGATCATCAGGCTCCCTCCTCTGCGGGGAGCCTGCTTCTGCCTCTGCCCCTCACCCCAGCTCATACACACACTCTCTCTCTCTCTCTCTCTCATTCTCTCAAATAAATAATCTTAAAAAAAAATTTTGTGAGAGCCTGAGACATGGTTCAAAGGCTCATGCTTTTCCAATACACAAGACTTCAGGTGAAGAGATTTCTTCCTCTATTGTCCTGAATCTATCCTCATTTGCTAGACATTTGATCTGGTGAAAGGGTTAGACATTTTCTTACAATTTTCAGGTATTTCTACCTTTAATGCAAGAAGAAGGAGAAGTCAATGGTATTAGGTCTATATATGAAGGTTTTTCTTGAGGGCCAACTCAGAACATGACAGTAAAAATGAGATAGCACTTCTCATTATTGCCAAAACTTAGAAAACATGTCAGTTTAGGAAGTAGGGATGGAACTTGAGATTTCAGTTGTGTGTTTTGTGAAGTGGGTTAGGCAATTTGCAACATTCCCCATTAACAGTAATGTCCAAATATCCAAACCCCTTGAGTGTTTTTATTCCTCTCTTGAAGTCCAGTAGAAGAGGATTGAGAAATGATTTGGAAACTAAAGAAACTTGACTAATTAAAACTTTATTTCTTGTGAAAATTAAAAACATATAATTTATTCACAACAGTTGAAACCAGTTTTATATGAATGGTTATGGGAATATATTTTGTTCAAATAAACTTAGAATATGAAACCTCATAATTCAAGATATTCCTCAAGAGAAATATTCTGCCATGCACAAAACCTCATTTAAGTATCATGAAATACAAACACAGGGAATCAAGGTAAGTATGGTTTAAAATTTTGTACTTAACTTTTAAATATTTGAAAACTAAGACCCCAGTGTATTCTAGTGTTAAATTCTTGATCAAATAGCATAGATATTAGAGAAAAGTTCTGTTGAGATCAATCTAACTAAAATAATTGACAATGTTAATGTTCTGCAATTGAAAGAGAATAGATATTGACAAGCTCTTTTATAGACTTAAGAATCCATATTGTACCGGAAGTCAAGTGACACTTGCAAGGTTATACAACTAACGAACAAGAATTAGAAAACATCAAGCCTCCTACTTCCTCTTCCTTTGTGAAGATCGAACTTCACCCCACAGAGGAAGAGAAGCCAAAAGACACAGTAGTAATAACAAAACAAAAGAAGATAAAATGAAAGAACCATGCAACACGAAGACCAGAGATTTAAACAAGCAGCAAAATAGCTCCCATTCTTAAATTCTTTACCTTAGAAGGAGGAGTTTTTCTTTTTCCCACCAGCCAAGGAGGGAGTGGAGGAGAAAGCACAGAAAGAAATAGGATGTCTGAATCCAGACAGCTCCGGGAGGCCTAATTTATCTCAACTTATCAGTGGAGGCTCAAAGAATTTTCGAATTCCAGGGCCCTCCTGGAAGCTTCATTCCAATGCAGATGAGAGCCCCACTGCCCTCTGGGGAAAGCCCTGGAAATAGACTGGCAGCACAGTTGCCTCTGAGTCTGTAGGAAGAGAGGAAACCATTTACCTGGAGGTTTTCTTGCCAATCAGCTCCTTGTAGAGCCATCCGATCTGATTACAGGGTAGGAATACCGTTGAGCACAACACTGGAGAAAAATCCAAAGTGCATAAAAGAAAATCTATTGTAAGTGGGAAGGGCCATTGTTGCCAGCTCCCTTTGGCATTTCCTACCACTGAATCATAACCTGACTGATACAGGAAGTAGGGAAACACGGTTCTAAGAGAAACCAGTCCCCTTCAACAACTAGACTTAATATACTGACTTTGGCAATGATTGAATGCCTCCTGCTGTATAATAGGTTAGTGAAAGTGAATTGAATTGAACTTAAGTTTTATGTAAAGGGAACATAGTAGGTTGGAACAAAGCTATCGTTTTTAGCAAGCTATAGGAACCTACCCTCTCCAAATCACTCTTCCTAGCAGACCGTGAGTGAGTGACTATTTCCTGAAGGCGCACTTCAGAGACCTCATATCTAGGAAAACAGGAAATTCAGAGAGGAAGCAAATGCCTGTGCCAGACTAATGTGCTTATTTTATGTGGAGCAATTGCGCTGCATTACCATGGAGACTGACCGGCAGAGGACAAATGCTTAGTAATAGTTAAAACAGTATGTCATTACTTCCTTCCTTTGTGAGACTCCCAACAACTTACACTCTTTCTACACTTTACTTCCAATCATTTGACATTGTTTGGATCTTGTTTTAGGGAAATACTTAAGCATCTGATAAAAAATCGTATCTGTTTATGATTGTTGCCCATGATTTGATCCATTTCATGGGAGGAATCATGATTGAGATTGATTTATGGTTTTTAGTTAATACTCTTTTTTCCCTGATTTGCTTCCAGGAATTTGGCAGTAAATGATAACATTTTGCCAGTCAACCACTATAAACAGATAAACAGATTTTATGAAACCAAAATAATGGCCATCTTTAGCATTCAAAATGATAGTTATACAGCATTAAACTAGTGGTGAACTACAGATATTTCCCTCCAGAGTTCTATTCTAAAGACCACATTGGTGTCCTAATAGAATATAATATCTTGGAGATTGGAAGAGACATTGTAACTTTAAACAGTTACCTACCAAATTCAAGAACTTGTTCAAATATTATTTTTTCATGTCACGTAAAAGACCATAGTACCAACTATTGGAATTATAAATGTTAAAATTTGAATTAAATGAAGCAGATGTAATACAGATGATAAATTACTTTATAGCTCCATAGTTCCCATATGGCATGGTGTAACTCTTTCCCTTTCACAACTTATAACACATTAGTAAGCCAACTCTTCTGAAATCCTTGTTTGTGATAAAAGTTTTCACATTATGTTTTAATTATTTCAAATTATGTTTATGGGTTGAGCTAAATGTAAATGACATTTAAATGCTATCAATGAATTCAAGACAATTAAAATGGTTTCTCTTGTAAAAGTTAGCTGTTTTTGCAAATCTGTAAGAAAACATGATTATGAATTACTTTTGCTATGAAACTGCAGAACCTGAGCATAGACTAAATCTTACCTATCTTTTCATTTTGTGCAAACCTAGCATAGTGCCTTGTCCGTAGCAGGCACTCAAATATTTTTGGAAATAATTGCACGTACTTTTAGGGATCATACATGGCTTAGGAACTAAATAGGATAGAAGAACAGCACCAAAACAAAAGGGGGGGGGACAAAAATAAAATAGAATTTGAGAGTTGCAAATTGGAAGTGATTATTATATTATCTTCATATTTGCTCCTTAATTTATCCCCAACTTCCATTGCACACATACAAACCCATTGGCGGGGCGGGGGGGGACCCTTTTTTTACACAATTTCCCTCCAGATTTCAAATAGCGGAGTTTTCTGTATTTGTTCATTTGCTTTGGGTTTTCTGTGTGTTTTGTTTTTGTTTTTAGTGTCACCATGTTGTGTTGGTTTGTTTTGGGGTTTTTTGACATTTCCAAATGAGAGGCATAGTTGACACCGCCATTGGCAAGGTTGGGCAAAGAGGAGGGGACCACCTTCACTTCTCCCAGCCCAGCTCTTCCCTGCCCTTCTCTTTCCCTCTGGATCAGTACTAGAGAAGAGGCAAGCCCGACTCATAGTTTCCTAAGATATACTAAACTCTTAGGCAAACGCAAGCACTAACTTCCCAGACCTATGGTGCTTAGACAACCAACGTGAACATTGAAAAGAAACCAGAAAAGGAAGAGTTCACAAAAGCAAGTCCTCTTTTTCAGTCCTGGGCAGATCCTCTCCCTCTTCCTTTCCTCTTGTCACCAACTTGCAGCAGTCTCCAGTAAGATGACAGTTCGCTTTACAAGTAAAGAGAACTGTCGACGGAAGAAAGAAATACTAGGAGACCCTGAGACCAATCGCGTCTATGTGATTCTGGGTGAGTCATTCTTCTTCAGGAAATCAAAGGAATGTCAAGTATGTGGCGGTTACTGAGGATGGTGTGGAACAGAATGTAGATATTCCAGTAACTTCAAGCTGCCTTCCAGCCTCCTCCTTGCAGAAGCACGCACCCCAGATATAAAGAAGGTTGAGGGAGGATGGTTGGTCAGGAAGAGGGAATGTGTTTCAAGGAGTGCGTTAACTCTACTTGGCCACTAAGTCGATGCAGGGCGATTTCGTTATCTTAATCTAAAGATTTGACTAATGAATTTGAAGTAATCCACAAAGGGTGAACTACTTACTCTCATCAATCAGAGGAAGAAATGTGAGAGAAATGATATGGGAAAATTTTTCTTCTCAATGTTTCCTAGTTCAGACAATAAAAATAGAGGATAATTCAGCAGGAGAATACCTCAATGAACACTTCCCATTATCTTCACACCATGCCAGAATGAGGGACATCAAAAACCAAATTATTCACAAGCATCCCAAAATCCTTGAAATTCCCCAAGGTTCATATTAAGTGACCCCTTATTGAATGAACTGCAATGTGCAAGGAGGGTAAGGAGAATGAAGGAAGAGACAGCAAGAGCATGGGATCAAGAAAGTAGGGAGCAGTGGCTGGAACAGCTTGCTCACACCAGTGACTTCAGCTCAAGACAGAAGGGCCACCAACGCTTGGAGAACCACCTTGCTATATTAGTTTGCTGGGGCTGCCATAGCAAAATACCGCAGCCTGGGGAGCTTAAACAACAGAAATTCATTCTCTCTCAGTTCTCTGGCTAGATGTCCAAGGTCCAAGTGTCCGCAGGTTTGGGTTCCCCTGAGATCTCTTTCCTCGGCTTATAGATGACTGCCTTCTCTCTCTCTTCACATGGTCTTTCCTCTGTGCGTGCACATCCCTGGTGTCTTTTTGTGTGTCCAAACTCCCTCTTCTTACAAGAAGAATAATCAGATTGGATTAGGGCCCACCCTAATGGCCTCGTAAACTTCAGCACCCCCTTTAATGACCTCTCTCGAAACACAGTCACATGCTGAAGTACTAGAGGTTAGGGGTTCAACATAGGAATTTTGTGGGGACCCAGTTCAGCCCATAACACCTCCCAGCAACCTGGCAGAGTCTAGTTAATATCTGTACCCTTTAACGTGGCTATTCCTCAAGAAGTTTACCCTAGAAAAATAACTAGTAAATACACCCAGATGGTATTTACATAAGGATGTCCGTTGCAACACAGTTGAAACCGCAAAGAATAGTAAATAACCTGATTTTCCATTAATAGGATATTTGTATCATAAATTAAAGTCTAACTATACAAATAGAATGCTAGGTCTGGCAAGATGTCCAAGGTATTACGTCAAAAAACTCAAGAAACAGAACACCATGTGTAGTGCAAACTCATGTTTAGAAATTATATCATGTATTTGCACAGGCCTAGAAAAAGATCTGAAAGAATATTTATTGAACTATTAACAGTGGCTACCTCTAAGGTATGGGCTCTGGAGTAGGGCCTTTCACTTTTTATTTATATACTTACATAATTTCAATTTTTGCAACAGATGTGTTTGCTTTTGTAATTAAAAATGAAACCATTAATTTCTTCCTTATCCCTGAGGATCATGGGGTAGACAGGTTAAAACCTATAAAGTTTGATGAACATTGTAATAAATAATAAAACCTACCTACCTTTATTGAGCATCTATTATTTATGTGTTCAACAAATATTTCTGAGCCCCTATGTCCCAGGCATTGTTAGGCACTTTGCATATATTACATCTAATCCTCACAAAAACTTTTTTTTTTAAAGATTTTATTTATTTATTTCACAGAGGGAGAGAGATCACAAGGAGGCAGAGAGGCGGGCAGACAGAGAGAGGAGGAAGCAGGCTCCCTGCTGAGCAGGGAGCCCGATGCGGGCCTCAATCCCAGGACCCTGAGATCATGACCTGAGCTGAAGGCAGAGGCTTTAACCCACTGAGCCACCCAGGCGCCCCTCACAAAAACTTTTTAAGGCAAGTTTTACTATTTTGATCTTATCAGTGCAGAAAACAAGGCTCGAAGATGTGAAGTAATTTAAAAAGCTGCACAGCTGATAAGTGACAAATCCAGATCTTTGGTCTTCTTTATCATGCTGCCTTGTAAAATTACTTTCCTCAGGTGTGTACATAGGATACAGAAAATTACAGTCCAGCGTGATGTTATCTTAGAATCACATTTACATGGGGAGAGGGGGGGATGGGTGAACCTAGTTGTGGGTATTAAGGAGGGCACGTATTGCATGGAGCACTGGGTGTGGTGCATAAACAATGAATCTTGGATCACTGAAAAAATAAAGTTAAAAAAAAGAATGACATTTACAGGTCATCACTGTATTCTTTTAGCAAATAAATTACCATCTCTAAATCTAAGCTGAATCAATATCTATCTATCTATCTATCCATTTTTCATCACCACTAATCTCAAGTATTTGCCAGAACAATTTTGAACTTACAAGTGATTTTGAGAAGTAGAAGAAAATTCCGTGATTTGAGTCCTCATTGTATGATGATCAGGCGATGCGGTTGGGAGTGGACTCTCTTGTTTATTTTGTTTATTGTAGGGTAGGGAAGTACTGGTGTTTGGAATGCTAACAAAGTCTTGTCTAGGTCTATAACATCAGTTATCAAAAGAAAGAGGCTCTGATGGATTCTGCCCATTGATTACCGTCTCTGGGAGAAGCACACACATATGTATTGTTCCCTGCGAAAATGAGGACTTTGTACAGATAGGCTGGTACAGTGGTGTGAAAAGTACTTCAAGAGAATCTCTGAAGCGGCGGGGCTCTTGATGACCTCATCTCCTGAAATTCCTATCATTTCTCTTCAGATAGCAATGGGATCAATTTGAATGTGCTACTCACAGCCTATCTACAAGTGTGATTAAGGAGAATTCAGCGTGTCTTCCAAATCCTTCCTAACTCCTGCCTCTGGTACTAACTCCATTCCTCTAAACTCCGGCTCTTTGTTTAAAAGCAGTAGGTCCCCTGAAGCACCATGCATTCATCCATCAGACATGTATTACTTGGTGTGAATGAAGGTGAAGAGCATGAGGACAGTAGGCCCCTTCTCAGGGACTGGGGAAGAAACAGGTAAAATTGGGGAGGCTGGGGGCACAAAGACAAACCTGCCAATTTCCTTTGGTGCCTGAGACGTAATGCGGGGACTAACCAGAACCCTGTCAGTCAGGAGTCACGGGAAGTTTATTTTACCCACCAGTGAGTGGACCATCTAGATAGCTGCCTGACGCCTTCTGTGAGCAGAGCCTCTTGTACTTACATGGTCTTCTGAGCTTGACAGGCCTTTGCCCCAGTCCCTGTAAGTGCCATGGAGGGACAGAAAGAGTATAGGCTTCCAGTCAGAATAGAGTTAGGTTCAAATACAGCTCAGCCATTTACTGGTCATCTGACCTTGGGCAAATCGACCTATGTCGCAGGGCTGTCATGAGGATGAAGTGAGATTATATAAGCAAAGAGCGTTGCACAGTGCCAGCCACACAACAGGGATCCACTCTGCAATTAGTCCTTTGTAGGCCCCTGTTGAGAACTCCACCAGGACCAAAGCCAAGGCTTGAACCTAAGCCCAGTGAGCCAAGTACTTCTCGCTTTCCCAAATGCTGCCGAATCCTTTCTCTAGGCTTGCACCCTGTTTTCACACCCTTTCTGGCATCAGGATGAAAATTCAAACACACAGCCTGCCTTCCTTACACTCACCAACTACACTCCATGGATGGCAGGGCCCGCTTCAGTCAGACTAGATTCTAGTCTGCTCTGGTCCCCCTGAGCCCTGGTGGTGTAGACCAGTGGTTCTCAATCCTTCCTGAGACCTCCCCAGACTTGAATTCCTTTGTATGCAGAGCCTGGGGACCTGCATTTTTAAAAAGCTCCCCTCCACTCGCTGCAAGGGCCATGTCACGGGTCTTCAGCCATCTTGCTTGTGTGTAGAAGTTCGCAGGATGCTGTGTTCCCAAGACCTTGGCATCTATTCGAAAGATACTGGGTGCTTACTAAATGTTTATTGAGTAAGGCTTTCTGTTGAGTGTTAACTATTCTCTTTACAAGATATTTAGCCATAGAGTTTTAAAATAATTTTAAAGTAATGGCACATGCTAGTTGTTCAAAAAAGATTGGCTCCTGATGATTAAAGTCTGTTTTCTTTTGGGATGGATTTTGGGAGGGCAGTTATTGGGGAGAAGCTCTGTGAGTACAGAAATCCCACGGAAGTAAATGAAATGACAGCACATGGAAGTTTTATAAAGTGTGAAGGACTATGTGGAATAATAATGATAGTGTATCATCCAAATCTCAGTGCCAGGACATTACAATTTTTTCTGGAGAAAAAGAAACTAGGGTTAGCCACTACTCAAACATTACAGTGTATGTCAGCTGCAAGGAGAAAAACAAGAAAGGTGTCTCATTACTCACAGCTAAAGACACTTACCACCCTTTTTTTTCTTGTTTTCTTTTTACTTTTTTAATTATGAAAAATTTCAAACATATACCAAGTAGGGAGACGAGCATAATAAATTCTCATTTCTGTCACACAGCTTCAACAACGATGACCATTTTGTCTGTATTGGACTAATCTATGTGATACAACATAGTGCTTCCGAATATACTTTAAAGACTGTTTGAAAAGAATGTGTAAACAAATGCTTTAGGACTAGGTCAACATTCTTTGGGAAGATGTAGAGATAGCATGTACTCCCGGAGCCCATTTACATATATTTTTCAACATCTGGCTAACAATTCCTCTTTGAGATAGAGGATTACAACATCCCAAACTCTGCACAATCTCCTGGTGAGTGTATATAATAGAGTCACTGTACTTGTCTCTAAAAAAACAACTTATTTATTTTTAGAACTTTAGAAAATCGTGGCTGTGTCCCCATCTGGGGTACAAAGGCCCAGTGAGCCCCGTTTGCTATGAATCTTGTATTCGAAGGCTCCAAATGTGCCCCCACCAAGCTAGTCTAATGACAATCCAGAGGGAGATGCAGTGAGATGGGTTGCAGGTCTGGGTTCATTGGCTGTAGAAAACATTTCTGGAGAAAGGGTTATGACCAGGTTGACTGGATGCCCTAAACTGTATTCCTTCCAACTGGAGGATTCAACAACACTGGAGATTGTTTTTCTCACCTCTCATTAATTCACTCTTAAATGTACTGAGCTGTTGTTCCAGACTTCCGCTCTCCTATTGGGTTTCTCTACCTACCACTGCCCTCTTTCGCTACCTGCTTCCAAGAAGCTGGAGGTCATCTGCTAGGAATCCTATATAAATTCCATTTTGTCCAAATTATTATCCATTCCCTTTATCTTCTCTCTAGTCTCTGAAGACTTTTCCTGATTTCCTTCTAAAGCCAGTGTTTCCATCTGTCCTTTTCTTTCCTCCCTCCCTCATGTCCTTCTTTTTTTTTTTTTTTAAGATTTTATTTATTTATTTGATAGAGGAGAGAGATTACAAGTAGGCAGAGAGGCAGGCAGAGAGAGAGGAGGAAGCAGGCTACCCGCTGAGCAGGGAGCCTGATGCGGGGCTCGATTCCAGGACCCTGAGATCATGACCTGAGCCGAAGGCAGAGGCTTTAACCTACTGAGCCACCCAGGCGCCCTCCCCCTTTGTCCTTCTTTAGGGAGTCCTTCTTTACTCCCTTTCATCTATTCCTCTTCCATTTTCTGGGTCTCCCTTCCTGCTCCTCCCACCCCCTAACCCCCTTGATACATAACACACCTTTTCTCTCCTGGCCTACTACTCCCCCTTGGTTCTGATTTTCTAATTTCTGTTTATGGTATTTCTGTCTCTCTCCTGCTTTTTCATCTATAGACTTTATCTACCTTGGTTTCTTCTCCTTCTTGAGCCTCAGCACCATCAGCCTATGCAAAATCCTAAAGTCAAAACCTCTTTATAGGCCTTCTGCTCAAACTGTTTTCAGCAGAATTTGATATTACTACCTTTTCCTTACTAAAACTTTCATTTCCACCAGAGCCCATGGGACATTCTTCTGGCTTTCCTCCCTCCTGGACTGCTTCTGTCCTCTTTTCTTCCAGGATTTTTTACCCCTTCCCTTTTCTCTTGAAATAAACCCTTTAAATATAAACTTTCTGAAGATTCAGTCTCCAGCTCTCTGTTTTAACTCTTGACAGTCCTTTGGTAATCTCATCCTGTCTTACGGCTCCGTCTATCTGGCTCTCCCTGTTACAAGAATGACTCCCAGCCCTGCACCTTTACCCTCATCTGTCTTCCCCTAATCAGACCCTGTCCCTCACTATACTCTGAGCATCCCACACCAATGTGTTGCAGACACCTTAAGCTCTGATCTAAATTAAACTCATCACTTTTCACTCCTATGTCTTTGTTCTTGCCTAATCAATTCAATGGTCTCCTTCCATCATTACCTTTTAAATCAATCTTCTGTTCACTACCCTTCTTCAGAACTCATTAACTCTCGCTTGGATCACTGCATATTTTCCTAAATGATCTCTCTGCTTTCAGTCTGGTTTCTCTCTGTTTAGCGGAAAAATACCAAATCAAATTTGTTACTTCACATCTTAAAGCTTTTGCATTTTGAAAGACTCCCATTCTTCGGCTCATTGAATGGCCTTTCCCCACCAATATTGTTAATGCTGGCTTTTTTTGAACACTGCTAGAGTCATCTTCCAAAGGTTTGGATCTGGGTCCCTTTGAGCTCAAAGACTCCTTTTCTAACATTGTCTTCTGTAGTCAAAGCCCTCCATGATTTGGTCCAAATCCATTACTCTAGCCTTATCTCCCACCCAACTGTTGCAGCCTGGTCTGTGACAAGTCCTCCTGTGCTCAGTTGGTTTTTCTTAAACTATGTATTACCTCTGTCAGGTGCCCTTCCTTCCAGATCAGCTCTTGTAAATTATCTGTTCTTCAAAGCACACTTCAAATCATTCTCCAAAATGCTGTCTCCCCACCACAAAGTCAGAACAAGACCACATTATTAAATACTTGGTTGATATCTGTAACACAGAATTTTCCATGATCTTTTCTGGCATCTGACTGTTTGTTGCTCCTCTCCATTAGACCATACACTTAGAGGAGAGGGACTGTCTAATTCATTTTTTATCCAAACCAACAACTGAGAAGCGCCCCCAGAGTGGGAAATTTCTCATTTATTGAATTGTTGAATTCTATAGCAAGAGTTGCCTTGATTTAATCTGTAGAATTAAGAATAAAATTCAGCTTATTTGGGAAAGCAAGATTTTGATTTTATTTTCCTCAATGATTTGGTCTTTATTATAATTATTTTCATTTATATAGAACTTCTATAGTACGAATTAGTCAATGAACAAAAAAATTCATGATATTCATTGCATAAAAGCAAATCACTGACTAATACAACAAATAATAACATTATAGGAAGGCATAGTGAAGATGAAAGAATATAAGCAAATATCAGGGGAGTTTCTGATTGTAGTTAAAAGAAAAAATGTATGTGAAGTGCTTCCTCTTTTTCTGGGACAGAGTAAGCACTTGGTAAAAGTTACCTAATGTTATTCACAGCAAATAAAGTAACTGGAAAAAAAATAATTTCCTTTATCCCACGTAGTCCACAGTTTTGTGTTGACGGCTGATACTAATTTTGAACTGCATTCAGTTTTAAGTCATCCAGAGATGTGTTTTTAGGATAATTTCAAAAACAAGTAGCAAAGAATAAGGCATGTGAGGAGATAGCATGATGTAATTAGCCACGTGCACTATTGATGAGGATTTGGCTTCCCTTTGTGCCACTTGATATTCAGTGAAATAAATAATGGTGATAATTGTCACATTCCTAACAAAGACATCTGCTAAACCAGGCAACTCAAGCAAAGCTGTTTGCTACTGACAGCTTGCTTCAAATGTGAATGTTGCCATTAAGAAAAAATAGAGTTTCTGTATTTATCACATTACCTAATATGTTGTGTTGGCAATGCTTCATCTGGGGACCAAAAGATAGGCCTGATAATTAAATTCAATGTTCAAACTTCTATATTTGCTTAGGAGACCATTAGAAGATCTTTGTTTTTCTGTTGTGGTTGTTTGAGTGTAAATGTAATATATCTACATGATAAAAATTAAAAATCCAACCAATAAGAATAGAATCAATCGAAGAGTAAAAGTCTACTCCATTCTCCCTATCCTCCATTCGTCCTCTCTAGAGGTAATCTTTTGAATCACATACTGTGTAAAAACTGTACTAAGTCATACAAATCAACTGACTCCACTTCATTTTATACACTACCATGAATTTCAGAAAATCCCAGTGTTGTACAACGTCCAAAGACAAATGATTACATCTTTTGATTTTTTTCTATTGGTCAATATTATCGTAACAAAAATCTCCATTTCAAGGTGATATTTTGAAAGACCCAGAAGACCGAAAGCTTTACTCTTTATTGCCTCATCAGTTGATCAATCACTAAGAAATATCTGAAACAGTTTCACCCTTAGACCAGGATATGAAAAGTCCCTGACTCTGGACCCCAAATTTTGTGGGCCCTATTCTTGCTTTCCATTGGCCATGCCCCTCCCCATGAGGTGAGGGGTCTGTGTGGTCAGGGGGACATGCCTACTCAAGCCTGTACGCCCTTCTACCAGACCCTATTTGGGGTAGCCTGGACAGAGGAATTCCAAGTTCACAGGGTCCAAAGAACATCTGTGGCTTCTTCCCAATCTCTGTCCTCACAAGGTTGGGTAGGCCATGGGTTAGGACTACAGACTAGCTCTCTTCCTCCTTCCTGCTATTCTCTGGTATGGCACTCTGAACATTAGTCTGAGAAGTCTAAAGTCAGACCTAATCATTTAGGTTGTTACAAAGATGCCAAGGTAGGAGGATTCAAATATTTATTTAACAATCTACTAGCTTGATTTGCAACTTTAAAATATTTAGATATATACTTGTTCACTTCAATATGCACTTTTGCCCTGGCCCCCTCATATGTTAGAAGGCAGATCTGATCTACCGATGATGTCATTGTGAACTGCATATGATAAAATGCCTTCCCATTTGGATTGGCTTTCTAACAGCTCTTTGAAATAAATTCAAAATGAATCTCACTCTTCAAGTCACTGTTTTTACATGAATAACTTCCAGTTTTAAATTATTCTGTCCCTCCTTATCTGTTGTTGGGATATTCAGCAGAAAACTTCGCTTTGTTGATCTCTTTAGAAAATAACAAACTGTCACAGCTGCTCTTTTATTTTATTTTAGTTTAGTTTTTTTAAAAGAGTTTATTTATTTATTTGACAGAAAGAGACACAGCTAGGGAGGGAACACAGGCAGGGGGAGTGGGAGAGGGAGAAGCAGGCTCCATGCAGAGTAGGGAGCCCAATGCGGGGCTCCATGCGGGGCTCCATGCGGGGCTCGATCTCAGGACGCTGGGATCATGACCTGAGCCAAAGGCAGATGCTTAACGACTGAACCACCCAGGTGCCCCTGCTCTTCACTTCAAGTAGTTTCTTTATGGCTCTGGCATTCTGCACTCACCCCTCTTTTTTTTTTTCCTATCCATAAATTATCTCTCTTTCAATCAATCGCACAAGTTTTTCAAAAAAGAAACTTTGACTCAAACTTACCCTCACTTTACAGAAAAAGAAACTGAGGATACTACGGAAGAGGGTAGCATGATCTTTGAGGCAAAGCCATTCAAGAATTTTGGCTCATAGAAGTTTGGCAGGTTCAAATCGGTTGGGTTTTCATTTTCTACTTATTTTTTTAAATGAATCCACAGAAATTCAGGGTGTAGAAAGATTCGTCATTCGGGAGGGGAGATGGCTTCTCAACACCAATCACAGTTTACTCAGGAATCCATCTCATTGTTTATTCACAAAAGATCCTATAGGCAGCAGCTGATGAACTTAGTTAAAGAGGGTGTTCCAAGTCTCATCATTAATGTGTGTGCATGTGTGTGTGTGTCTGTATTTTTTCTTTCCACCTTATTCTCCATCCACTCTGTTTTTCCCATTCTATCCCCAACAGATGACCACTGTTACTAGGTCCTTGTATGTGCATGTAGGGTTTCTCTAGACAAATACAAGTTCTTATACAACTGCTTTTTTCACTTAACAACCTTGGAAACCTTTCCTTATCCATTCGGACAGAGCTTCTTTATTCTTTCTTGAATGTTGCATAGAAAGCCAAACATTGTATGGCTCTCCTGTAGTTTATTTTTATCAATGACTTTCATTTCTTAGCAACAGTCTTATATATTTTTTAAAAATTGTGAAGATGGTGCAGAGAATTCCCAAATGCCCATTATTAACATTCTACTTCAGCTCAGTATATTTGTTACCATTATTGAGCCAATACTGATACATTATTAACTTAAGTCTATACTTTGTTCCGATTTCTTTAGTTTTAACTGTTTTTGTTTTAGGAGATCATATTACATTTAGTCATCATGTCTCCTGAGACTCCTTTTGGTTATGACAGTTTCTTAGACTTTCCTTGGCTTTGTTGACCTTGGTAGTTTCGAGGCGCACTGGTTAGGTATTTCGCAAAATGTCTTCCAATTGAGATTATATAATTTAGTTTTGTACAAATACATTCTGTACAAAAAAGTCTTATGATGAATGCTTGATTCCTTCCCCCTGCCCTCAAATGTTGGCCACTGCAAACAATGCTGCAGGGCGCCTGGGTGGCTCAGTGGGTTAAAGCCTCTGCCTTCAGCTCAGGTCATGATCTCAGGGTCCTGGGATCGAGCCCCAAATCGGGCTCCCTGCTCAGCAGGGAGCCTGCTTCCTCCTCTCTCTCTGCCTGCCTCTCTGCCTCCTTGTGATCTCTCTCTCTCTCTCTGTCAAATAAATAAATAAAATCTTAAAACAAACAATGCTGCAGTGAGTGAGAGTGCACATCAGCCACTTCCAATGGCTAGAATATTCCTAGAATTGGCATTGGTAGGTTAAAGAGTAAATGTATTCATAATTTTGACATTATTGGCAAATTGCCTTCCACAAGGACTGTGTCAGTTTATACTGTATATATGGGAGTACCTGTTTCTGGACAGCTTTACCAACACAGTGTATTCTAAAACTTTTGGGTTTTTTACTCTTCTCTTTGAAGAAAATTGGTACCAGCATGATTTAAAAGTTTTAATAGTCTTTATTATGCTGAAGATGGATAATTTTGTCTATGTTATTGTTTTTTTTTTAAAGATTTTTATTTATTTATTTCACAGAGGGAGAGAGATCACAAGGAGGCAGAGAGACAGGATTTCACAGAGGGAGAGAGATCACAAGGAGGCAGAGAGACAGGCAGAGAGAGAGAGGGGGACCCAGGACCCTGAGATCATGACCTGAGCCGAAAGCAGAGGCTTTAACCCACTGAGCCACCCAGGCGCCCTATGTTATTGTTTATTAAAAATAGATTCTTTGCTTTCATTGTATTTCCTAAGCATTTTTTTCATTTAAGAAAGCTATTGATCTTTGTGTAATAATTTGATAAGGTAGAAATAATTTCTACTCAATATCTCAGGGATACTTTCCATATACTTCCATGTTAGATCTATGCATATATTGACTCCTGTTCTCAAGTGCAATAGTTGTCAGCAGGTTGGTTTCTATTTAGATATAGTTACATACTCCTAAGAAACTGCTGCTATCTCAAGGGTTGTCTGAGGAAGGTTCATTTCTGACTTCTTGTAAGAATATTGTCCTATCGTGTGTTTCCTTTGCATCCTGTACTTTCTTTCCTTTTCTTTTTTTTTTAAAGTAGTATCTGCCCCTAGTTTGGAAGAACTCTGCATATCAGTGTGGATAAATCTCAAAAAAATATTATAGAGGGGGAAAAAGCAAATTGTAGAAGAAAGTATAGAGTTTGGTACCATTCCATACCAAGTTTAAAAATATGCAATGGCAATTATATCTCAATAAAAAGATGTAAGACAGTGTCACATATATTATTGATGGATATGTATGAGTCTGTGTGTGTGTGTGTGTGTGTGTGTGTGTGTTTTAAAAGCACAAAAACATGTGTGGGAATTATAAACATAAAATTCAGAATAGAGGTTATCTTTTTTTTTTTTTTTGAGCGAGAGAGCATGTGAGAATGTGGGGGCGGGGAAGGAGGAGAAGCAGAGGGAGAGGGGGAGAGAGAATCTCACGGAGGCTCCACTCCCAGCACAGAGCCCAGTGGAGGGCTCCATCTCGTGACCCTGAGATCATGACCTGAACTGAAATCAAGAGTCAGTGGCTTAACCGACTGAACCACCCATGGGACTCAGAATTGAGGTTATCTTTAAAGAGGAAAGGGTATAAGGTAGAGAAGGGTAACATGGGAATTTCAAGAACACAATTTCTTGAGGTATTCATTTTATTGTTATCTATACATTCTTGGATGCCTGAAATAGTTTATAATTTAAAAACATAAAAATCAGACCCAAATCACATAAAATTCTCCAACGACTTCTCGCTGTTCTTTAAAAGAAATCCAAACCTCTTACCAAGATACAACTGGTCCTATATAATCTAACCCTTACTACCTCTCTAGCCTCATCTCTTCCCGTCTCTCCATCAGTCACCATGTTTTGACCTCATTGGCTTTTTTTCTGTTCCTTGAGGAAGTCAAGTTTGTTCCAACTGCAGAAACTTTGCACCAGCTTTCCTTTTCTTTTCTTTTCCTTTTCTCTACTTCTACCCTTAGTATATTCTCCTGTGTATCCATCCACTTGGCTTCTTCTCATTATTCAGGTCTCAGCTCAAGCAAACTTTTCCTTGACTATCTTATTTAAAGTGGTTCCCACCTATTTTGTTTTTCTCTACACATCATCCTTTCATTCTTTTCATAGCCTTAATAACCCTGGAAGTTCTCTTCTTTATGTATTTATTGACTGAAATTCCTACTAGAATGTAAGCTCCTTGTCTATCTTTCCCACTGCTGTTATTACTGGTAATTACTACAGTGCCTCGTGTGTAGGAGATACTTACTAAATGCTTGTTGAATGAGAGAACTTATTCTTATTCTGAATAACAAGAAAAATCTCCCTTGCTTTCTGTTTGTAAAGGAAGAGAGCCTAGAAACTGAACTACTTTTTGGATTTCTTTTCCAGATGTTGCAAGTTTTCCTTACAATCATCTATTTCAAAGGGTAATAAATCCAATTTGTATTTTGATGATAGTCACGGTGTCAGCTCCTTTTCATTGTCCCTAATGTGGACTATAAAACTGGGAGATGTGATTAGTCCATCTGGACTTTGATGTATTGTCATGGATCCAATGCTGAGCCGTGTGGCACTAGTGGCTTACTTACTCTTACTCTAAAACACTAATCTGGAACCTTCCTAGAATCAGTTCCTTCCTAGAATATAAAAGTAATCTCAAGGGCATTTTGCCACATTTCTACTAGTCGTAACTAGAAATAAGAATGATTATTAATATTGTGTAATGATCTTAAGAAATACAATGCTCAACTCTTACCTTTCAGAGCCCATGGAGATTTTGTTGGTTGGTTGTTTTTTTTTTTTTAGATTTTATTTATTTATTTGACAGAGAGGTNATGCTCAACTCTTACCTTTCAGAGCCCATGGAGATTTTGTTGGTTGGTTGTTTTTTTTTTTTAGATTTTATTTATTTATTTGACAGAGAGGTAGAGCACAAGTAAGCAGAGCAGCAGGCAGAGGGAGAGAGAGAAGCAGGCTCTCCGCTGAGCAGAGAGCCCAATGTGGGGCTCGATCCCAGGATGCTGGGATCATGACCAGAGCTGAAGGCAGCCGCTTAACCAACTGAGCCACCCAGGTGCCCTGTGGAGATTGTTTTATCAGGAATGTCCCCTGGATTCACCCTGACTTCTCTGAGGAGGGGCTCTGCCTGGCAGAGGCTGCCCCAAGACAATACAGCTCACTCACTAACCTCTGGAAGTTACTTCAAATTTTAATTTTTCTAATAAAGGTATTTTTTTTTCTCATTTGAATCCACGCTGCATGTTTCTTGACTTCATCCCTTAATTCAATAGGAATTAAAGATAAACTCTTCCAAGGTTGATAAGTTTGATCTTTGGGTTCATATATGAACCCAAAACATATATGCTTTTCTTCTTTCTGCCTCGGTCTAGCTCTCTCCAGCTAAGAAACAGAGCATATGTCTTACATTAGAGAATCTTATCAGGCTCCGAAGATGCACTCCCATTTCCTGTTCATACCACACTTATGTGCTGCGGAGCTAAATTATAATCATCGCTGCTGTGCTATTTTTAAAATGCAGTTACAGTTGGAGTTCCTGGCTCCCTTTTAGGACCAGGACCATACTGCTACTTTTTTTCTCATTGGCCCTATTTTACAGTATTTACGGGGCAGAGAGAAGAAACACCTTTATGCTAACATCCTTCTGGAAACCAATAAACCTTGCTACCTTGCTGGGAAGTTTATCTAGTAAACAATATGTTCGAGAAGTGTCCTTGGGAGGGGAATACAGTGATTTGATGTCTCAGTTGCATTCATTTGTTTAACCTCAAGACGGGGGTGATGGAGGGCGTTCATCTTTCTAGCTAATGAAGAAGCAAACTTGCTTTGCAATTGAACAACCCTGATAGATCCTTCAAACCAAATAAAGAGGGATTCAGCATTTATCTGTTACCTATTTAGTTGGGGGGGGTGGAGAAATAGCTTGTAAAGTGCAGTTTGCTTATTTATTGTCAGTGGGAGCTGGTGTTAGTTGGTTCTTGTTTGCTTGCTCGAAATATCTGATTTGGCTGCTTACAAGGACGACATAGCTAGATAATTCTGTGCTGTGTAGGTTCAACCATAAAGTGTTATTTGTTTTCATATGTGAAAGTTTAAGGATAAGTAATGTTCAGAAGGGTCCTCCTCCTGCTTTCATAATTCAATTTAGAGGCAGAGTATTCAAAGGAGAGAGGAGATCCAAGTCAGACCTAGAAAAGAGGCTTGCATTTCAGTTATTAATATTTCCATTTGACAGAAATTTTTATCGCTGAGAATATAAATGGGCACAGATAAAAGGGTAGGGTCAGCAAGCCACAGAATAAATCTCTTTCAACTGTTGCCTGGAGAAGAGATCCTGACGTTGTTCTTCACATGTTACAATTCTAAGTTGCTCTTCGGAGCCCTAATTTTGGCATCAAGAAGTTGGATCATTTGGGTTCAAACATCTGTTGTTTCTGGATGGCTTTAAAATTCCATTGCAGGCTCGAAAATGCTCAAATTGCAAAGCATGTTCTTATGAGAAGCATCTACTTATTGTATGTTTGTCCTTCAGCTTCACGAATCTTCCAGACACTTCCTCTGGGCCTACAGTTTCTGCTCTGTTTCTCTACATGTAGCAGTAACATACAGTGTTTCTTTGACTAAGTTTCAATTTGGGACATGGAATGCCTTTCCCTGTTTAGTTTATTCTTTATGTGTTTGAAATGTGCTGGAATGTATGTAAATACTTTTCAAAGTCCGGACTCGCTGTTTTTTTTTCCCTCCTGGACTTGCCATCGCCTGACTGCTTCATTCCAATTTCTGTTAGAACTTTGCAAGTTCCAGCAAGATTTTTTTTTTTGGGGGGGGGGGAGAAAGATAATTGCCATCAGATAACCCTTAAAAGGTGAATGTAGTAGAAAAAAACTGATTTTTTTTCCTGAGGAATTGTTGCTTTACAGCTTTTTCACCATTCTATGCAGCACCCCGACTAAGAGATAGGATTGTGGGCAGAAAATGAGTTAGTAGAATAAATGCTTTTGTATTGGAAAAACAGAGTCCCTGATGAACATATGTTGAAGAGGGTCATGTTATGGTGATTCTCCCACCAAACTACCAAACTCCCTAACTCTGCAATGTTTCAAAATGTTTAAATATGTTTTAAAGTCAAAAGGGATAGACCTTATGAAAAGTAGAATTTCGGTGGGGGAGACCACTCCCTTGCCAATGTGACTGGGGTTTGGAATCATTTTAAAAGTTTTGGAGTTTAGACAATGCTTCAAAAATGAATTTTGGCTTTGATTCTCCCTCTGGCCCCCCCTCCAGCCATGCATCTAAAGAAAACAATTTGGGGAATTTTTTTTCTTTTGTATACAAACTCTGTGTTTTCTCTCAACTCGATAATGGTCACAAATTAATACAGGGTGTACGACCCCAAGAACTACAGTATATGAAGTAAATGATTTATAGCAAAGTAAAATAAACAAGAACAAGTCTTGGCCTTCAAAGGCCTTTCAGTGTCAGTGGCTAATTCTTAAATTCTCAGTGTCTGTGCTATACTGATGGTAAGAGCCACTGGGCCAGTGTCAGGAGGTGATTGCCATGCGGGTCTTTAACTCTCATCTTTCCTGGCCCTTCTGACTCCTTTATCTCCAGATGCATAGAAGTTTTAAACCCACTCAGGGCCACTGGCTTTCTGGACTTTAACCCCCCCCCCCAAGTCTTAGCTCTGCTTTTCCACAGAAGTTAATTGTGATGTTTGGAAGGCAGCCCGTCTCAGAGCATGATCTGTGGTTTTCCTCTTTTCTCCAAGCTCTTCAAAAAAGCATCGCAGGCAAATGAAAGGTTTGTTCTTTTTCAGAAATCCTTCTACTCCTTACCTGTTGGGCCAAGAAGACAATAGGAGACTGTGTTCTGCTCTTTATTAACTTTGTGAAGCTTTTGAAACTCTTTGCTACTGGATTCCAAGTGCCTTGCTAAGCTGTTTTCATCTTTGTCTTCTGCAGAGATGGCCCAGTGCTTGTCCCTGGGAGCAGAAGGGTTGAGAGCTCAGGCCCTGACATGAGGCCCATTTCTTTGGGAAGCTTGCTCTGTCCTATACTACGATGTGACAGTTGGGCTATTGTTTAACCCTTATAAGTCTTGGTGAAGTAAGATGATGTATATAAACCTCTTAGCATGTGGGTTTTTTGGGCATTACTCAAGATGTGAGCTGTCAGAAGTACGTGTATGTGTTGCATCCGAGGAAGAAGTTTAACCGCTGCTTGGCTAATCTTTTTGATCTTCACAATTTCTGGAGCATGAAGAGTGTTTCTACAGAAGAACCCAAGAAAATCTCTGATGTAAATTATTTATATTGATAGCATATGTTTATACAAATTGGTCGACAAAAATTAAGTGACAGCCACTTATAAAATTAATAATTGCTGTTTTCCAATCCAATTACAAAATGCATGGACAGCCCCAGCCCAGGTGGAGTCTGTGAGTCTGGGATGTGCTTAGCAACTGGGCAGTGACCTTAGGCAGTGGCCTGGTGGATGGAATATTAGACATCCTGCTTGGCCTTTCAATCTAGGATTGGCAAGGCACTCTGCTGATGACACTTCTCTAAATTCTGGGCCCCTTGGAGAATGTGAGGAAAGCTATGCATGGATAAACATAGGTGGTAGAAAAAGGAGAGAGAGAGAGAGACACAGACAGAGAGAAGGAGGGGAAGAGAGGGAGAGAGGGGAAAAAACAAAAACGAAAACAAAAACAAAAAGAGAAAGAGAAAGAGAAGAAAGAGAAGGAGGAGAGGAGTCAAGAAGCCAAAGCGGGAGCAAGAACCAGAGAGAAGCAGTAAGATGTCAGGCTCTGGATCCAAACAAAATAGGTTTTATTATTTTTTTTATTAAAAATTTTTTTTTTCAGAATAGGTTTTAAATCCTCATTTTCAAGCTGTGCGATTCTGGGTAAGTTACCCAACTACTCTCAGTTTCCTTATCTATAAAAAGAAACCAAAAAAGAGCACTCATCTCAAAAAGCTTCTGTGAAGATCAAACCAGATAATGCATTTAAAAGCAGGTGGTCCAGAGGATGCCCTGTCTTAGAGCTTTCTCACTTTATAACATAATGAAGACCCTTCCTCGTATATGGTATTTTCTGTTTATTTATTTACTTAGGTATTGGTTTAATTAGAAAAGAAACTCACTAGAAACAAATGCATAGGGTCCCTTGTCAACCTGGAGAGACGCTCACAGCTATTTTTGCAAGAACAATTGCAGATAAGTGATGCGGGGGCGGGGGGCTTTTTTTTCTCGTCTAAAGGGGCCGAACGCACCATTTTAAGAAATATTGAATTAATGGTTCAAAAGCCAAAACGGAAGTCGCACGTTATCATTCATTCATTCTTTCATTAGGCCAGAGTTCACGCGGGTCAAGCTGAGTGCCGAGTTAGGTAGGCGCTGGAGTGTGCAGGTGGAGAGGGACACAGGGTCAGGGGACTAAACACACAGTCCCTTGTCCTGACCGACCCCAGGGATCTGCATCCTTGTTCTGTCCCTCTGATGGGGGGCGCGGTGGGGGGCGGTTCTTCTGTTGTACTAGAGTGCAATGCCAGAGTTTCCTAAGTTGTTATTATAGTTAGAGGGGAGCACGGAGATAGAAAAGGAGCCCCAAAGTAGATTCTGGGCTGCATTTCTGTCTCTTCTGTTCCAGTTTCACATCATCGTATGCTGCCTTTGACTCACTGACTCACACCTTGTTCTTCAGTTCTCACGTCTGTGAAATGGAAAGATACTGATTGTGACTCCTTTCCTTCAGATACTGTTAGGACTGGTAAAAATTAACAAGTTAGACTTGGTAAGCATTTTAATTTTATAACTGAAAAGCAGAGGAGTTCAAAGTATAATTCACATATTCATTACATTCGGTTCCGATTATGTTCTTCAAAACAGGCATAGATGTTTTCAACTTAATGATTCAACTCAACTATATTTAATGATCACCTATTACAAAACTGAACTACTTTCAGATTGTATTTGTGTACTCCCAAAGGGACCTGTTTGTCTGATTGAATATATAAATGAACATTTGTATCACGAATTGGACCCTTACCTCTTCTCCCATGTATACCCCAAAGAGGGGTTAGAAAGAAATTCAATTCTTAGTATCTGATTTTAGTCCAGTAAAGACTTCTGAATATAGGGTATATCTGACAGAAAGGGTGATCTTCATTTATCGTATTTGCTAGCCAATAACTGGAGTAAAATGGGAGAGGGAGAAAGGAGTGGATGGTCTGCTGACTCTTGGAGAGCTGCTGTTACCACCAAGAACTCAGTAACATCTCACATTCTTCCTTTTCTTTTGCTATAGGCTCACCTAAGCTTTTGCGGGGATTTGAAGCCTATCCTTATTTATAATTTTTCTTTAACTTTTAAAGACTTTATTTGAGAGAGAGAGAGAGAGAGAGGGCGCACACACGAGTGGTGGGGGGAGGGGTAGAGGGAGAGGGACAAGCAGACTCCCCGCTGACCCGAGAGCCCAACCCAGGACTGGATCCCAGGACTGGATCCCAGAACCCCTGGATCATGACCAGAACTCAGAGCAGATGATTCACCAACAGAGCCACCCAGGCGCCCTGGCCCATCCTATTATTTAAAGATTGAAATCAGGATATGAGGATGGGGCATTGTGTTTACTTCTAGCTTCAATCTCTAATAAGGTTTAAAGTGTTTAGCTAGAGGTAGTCTCCAATATGATACATCCCCAACATTTTACTAGCGTGCTCCGAGTCTCCAAGGAGTCTTACAGACCTGATTTAGCTGGCCCCATTTTCTTCTGGGACAGATAGAGCTGAGATTGCAACATCACAGGCAGTTCAACCAATCATTATGTATAAACCTCAGCCCATTTATATAATTCTGGTAGTAAAGACACGAAAGATGCAAAAAGGGAAGATCACAAGGCTGCCAATGTCTCGAATCATCTGTGGCAACTGGGCCGCAGAACCTTCCTCTCCTTGGAAGTAAAATAGTTGCTCTAATGGCAACCAAATGCCCTCCTTCGGGACAGTATTTCGAGAAGGTGGAGTATGCATGTATTGTACAAACATATACCAGCCCTTTAGAAGACAATTATCAATAGCATGCTGGGAAGCTGGAACACAGAAAGATTTGAGTATTGTCTAGAAGACGACGTGACAAATCTCAGGAGAAGCAGTCAGTGTCCGGGCCTGGGATCCCTCATCCTGGCCATGAGATAGCACAGCCCATGTGAAGAAAGGACTGGTGAGTTTTCCAGCACAACATGGTATTTTGTTTCACCATAGTAGACTGCTGGGAAATCTCTCAAGTCCCTGGCAGCTGCGTCTCGTCTTTAATATGAAGCCTGGGGCGGGGGTAGAGAAAGAGAGAGACTCATAATTCACAAGAGTCTCGGCCATAAGAAAGCCATTCTGAGTAACTGAATCAGACACAGAGGGGGAGCTGCTGTTCCATTCCTAAGTCAAGAATGTTTTTTGTCTTTCCTTCTCTCCTTATCGGCTGTGTCCTCATGAAAAGATCATTTATGGGTGGTGGAATGAGTGCATGAGAGCCAGCTTCTGTTTCTTTCCTTTTCTTCCCCCATTTCTGCCGTCCTATAAAAAAGACACTTTGTTAAAGACTGAAACAGCAGATGTAGCTCAGATATTATCTCAAATAATTGGGGGGGGGAGGGGGTATTTTATCTTGAATTGGTCCAGCACTGTTTTAGTGTTGGAAATAGTTCTACTGTGATGCAAATATCCCAGAAAGTGGAGAGACCCACACCAAAGAACTACTTTATGTGTATCTTTAAAATAAGGTAAGATATACAGATAATGTCAATGAAATGATTCGTGGAAAAAATGCGAATAAAATGGCATCATGGGGGACACCTGGGTGGCTCATCTGGTTAAGTGTCTGCCTTCACCTCGAGTAATGATCCCAGGGTCCTGGGATCAGGCCCCATATTGGGCTCCCTGTTCAGCGAGAGCCCTGTCTGCTGCTCTGCCTACTTGTGCTCTCTCTCTATCTCTGTCAAATAAATAAATAAAATCTTTTTAAAAAATTTTAAAAAATGGCATGGTGGGCTGGAGGGAATAGGGAAGGCCTCCTGGAAGTGGTAGGTTAATAAAAAGTGCCAAGTAAAGTATGAATGAATGCACAGAGCTAGGGATGGACTCAGTGGGTACAAAAGTAAGACTCATTTTTTAAGTATGTGGAGTTAGACGTAGGTAGAAGACAAAGGTGGTGAAGTCCTGCAGAGACTACAAAACCAGGCTTAAGATTTTAGACTGTTTCCATAACAATTAGTAGCTCTCCATGTTCATATTTGTGGAAAATGTTTTAAATATAGGTAATAAACAGGAAAATCGCTTGCAGCCCCGCCAGTCATAGAATAATGATGATGAACATTCTAGTGCATTTTCTGTTGCTTTTTTTTTTTTTTTGGCAAATATATCGTGTTAGTTTAGGTTTCCCAGAGGAGGTCCTGAGACAAGGATTCAAGTGTAAATAGTTTATGTAGGCGGTGATTCAGGAAACACTGACAGGGGAGCAGAGGTGGCTGGGGAAGAAGAGGGACCCCAAAATAAGGGGCATGTTCTCAAATGCATCTGCTGAAATGCGGTCATGCTGGGGAGCTTGGAGCTGTCCCAGTGAGGGGTGAGATGCTCTTTTGTGCATTTGGCCACTAACTCCTGTTGGTCGAGAGTTGATTTGTGGCCTTCACTCTCGGCATGGCTCTCACTGGGCCTAAACAGACAGTTGCCGGTATTTGCAATAAAAAGCCCTCAGTGTGTAGTGGGAATATGGGTGCTATAGAAATATATACAAATTGTATTTTTGTTTGTGAAATAGCTTTCTGTGCATGGGGCTTTGTACTACATGTCTTGCTTGCATTAACTCGTCATTCCCACAGAAGCCCTGTGCCATGGGTGCTACTTTAATCCCCTGAGGGCTAGAGACTGGAATTAGGGGCTGGTGGAAGTAGAAGGGAGAGTCATACTACTCCCGGAGAGCAAATACCGAAGTCACAAAGAGACGATGCACTCTTCCAGTGAGTTGTTTGGGTTGGTTTGTTTGCCTTGTTTTGACAGAGAGAGCACACGTGTGAGCTGGGTGGGGTGAGGGACAGGGAATCTCAAGCAGGCTCCATCTCACAACCCTGAGATCTCGACCTGAGCCGAAATCAAGAGTCGGATGCTTAATCGACTGAGCCACCCAGGCGCACCTCTTCCAAAGAATTTTAAGGTTAGCTTTATTTACCCATCTCCTGTCTTCTGCACATTTTCTCCTCTTTCTGTCAACAAAATTTTCTCTTTGCAATTATAAAAGTCTGTTTTCAGAGACATTTGTTGGAAAACAAAGCAAGACCTTGAGACATAAAGGATCTGTAATGGACACCTGTCAGGGTGCCTGTCCGCATACCCTCCCCCATCTTGTTGTGACACTGTGCCTTATCTCCTTTGGGGTAAGATGATCCCATACCTTCTCCTGGTAGTTTTAATGGGCTGCCAAACCAGTTCAGTGGTTTGAGATCCAGACTTGGCCAACCGTAGCCTTCCTCTACCTGACCACAGTGATTGGCTAGAAATGTGTTTCGGCCGTGGGCTGAGCCAATCAGTCTTTCCCTGGGACTTTATACCCAGCTTTGGAAAAGGAAGCTGGTGTCACTAGACTGAGACAATGTAACGAAGAACTGTCTGAACCATGCTCCATTTCCTCTCTGCAGCAAGGTAGAGCAAGCCCATCTGCAGAGCAGAGAGATGAATAGAAAAGGAGAGAGATCTTCCTGCATTGCTAAATGCCTGTAATCCTCTGAGATAGGCTTCTCCTGGATTTCCCATTGCAAGAAGCAAATAAATAATGAATCAATAAATAATAAGCCCACTCCTTTTTACCCTTCCTTCTTTTTTTCCTTTCATCTGTGTTGTTTGTTTGTTTATAACTAGTTTGACTTGGGTTTCAGTTTCTTGCAACCACAGAGTCTCGACTAGTGCAAGACCAAGTACATTTTGACCAGGAAGTGTGTTTGTGTGTTGGTGTAAGAGAGCAGTGGGTGGAGAGAGTCGAATTATAGCTGGACAGAGTGACCTTTTTCCAGCCTTCAAAACTTTACTTGCCTCCGTGATTCCCAGGTTGACTCCAACTCTCTGAAGCATGAAGGAGGCATCTGCCTTCAGGAAATATTGAATTCCAATAGCAACATGGAACACGGTTTCCTATTGACTCCTGCCTTTGCCTGCAGCTGTTGATGGCATTCTCCAATAGGCAGCTAACTGATGGGGATGATCTGTTTTTTCCCTCTTTGCAACTGAAGGGCGTGGAGAACTCTGGTTTTAGGGGAACTCAACTGATGGTTCTGTGAATTCTAACCCTGGCTTGAACAGATTTGGCTTGTGTGATCCTCCAAAGATTCAGCAGATCTAAAATCTCAACATGCTATTATTAAACTGGAAGCTCTAAGACATCCTTGACACCACAGCTGCCATTTATTAAACACCAAATGCTGGCACCACACACTTGGACTTTGTGTATTCTATCGTAATACAATCCTCACAGAATCCTGCAAAGTAGCTATGAATCCAATTTGGTTCTCCAGGACGAGGATGCTGAGAGTTAAGTGTGCGAACAAATGTTTTATTGGAGAGTGACGTTTGTGAAAGAGAAAGGGAGAAAGCAGTGTTGGGCTGCTGGAATTGCCAGGTGACACGGATCCCGCAATGTCTGCAAAGTCTCTATTCAGAGCCAAGACTGCCTCCGAGAAGTTCTTGCATTGGTTGAAAATGGCCTCACTGGCTGGGGCTTGTCTGAAGAAGAGTATGACCTCCACTGGAAAGCTGAGGGAGATTCTGAGGAGTCTCAGCTAGCCGCATTCCTCCCATTTGGCCAGGGGGTCCTTTCCTGAAGGGGCTATCCAAGCAGGACATTTCCTCGTCTGCCACACCATACATCCCAAATCTTACAATGGGGCATTGCCCTGGGCTATAGAAACCTCCCCTGTGAACCAACCAGGCAGTACCCTGAAATACTGGGCCTCATCCATCTGTCAGTGCATGAGATAGGGAATGCTCTAGATTAGCGTTTCTCAACATTTTTTTTTCTATTATTGCTCACCTCCTCTTCCCTTGCCCCACTTTTTAGACATTTTATCCTAATTGTCTCCTCCACCATGAAAGTTTACTATCACGGGTATACTGTGTATATGTTTATGTATTATATGTATATCTTTACTTTGCACACACAAAAAAGTAAGATTTTTTCATCCCCCAAGAATTAATTTTCACTCCCTTGGGGACAATGTTACTCCCACTAAAATGCAGGGTCTATTAGAAATGACAAGGGATGTAACAACCAGCTGGAATACGTGGTCCAGGATTGAATCTTGGGTTTGATAAATCAGCCATAAGGGGTATTTAGGGGGCATGTGAGAAATTCTAATATGAACTAAACACTTTTGTTAAGGGGAATACTGCAAGAAAATGGTATTATTTTTTGGTAGATGCATATAGAGGTGAAAAACAAAGAAATATTGGTTTGGTGAAGACATCTTTATTTAGTACTAATCAAGTTTTCTTACATGCATAGGGTTTTCCTTCTTTGCCTATCTTATACATATTTCTGTTAAGAGTGAAGTTTGGCATTAGAAATGGAATCATTGGCCTCTGTGGGGAAGCTCTGGATTTGGAGCAGCTAGACAGTGTACATTGGCGATGTTGATTTTCCTAAAGTTAACTAAAATATCCTTATAGGACAAGCAGATTTTTTTGAGAAACATTAGGCGAAACTGGTTTGTAAAATTTTTATATGATTTCTTTAAGATGTGGGGTGTTTCATTGACTAGGGAGTTAAAATCTACTTTGTCAAATAGTGTCATGAAATATTTCTCCCAGTTACAATCTACCATCATCTTATGAAGAACAATTTTAGATGACAACTGAAAATATGCAGGGAGTTACATAGTTTTAAACAATTCTTTTAGGGGTTATGTAAGCAATATAGTTACAGATTCCTGGGCTAAGATAATAGTTTTCAAGGAGGGGCGCCTGAGTAGCTCAGTCCTTTAAGCGTCTGCCTTGGTCTCAGGTCATGATCCCAGGGTCCTGGGATCAAGCCCTTCGAAGTGCTCCCTGCTCAGTGGGGAGTCTGCTTCTCCCCCCTCCCTCTGCTGCTACCCCTGCTCTCCCCTGCTCGTGTTCTCTCTCTTTCTCAAATAAATAAAATCTTTTAAAACAACACATTTCAAGGAAAGGAGGCCCTCTCTTTTCTATCTCTTTGGTCTCTTCCCAGAAGCCAATGGCTATTTATAGGTACACAGTACACGAAAGCGGGATTCCAAGCAAGATGGCAGTCCTTTGATTTTCTTAGTGAGAACCTAGCTTATTTCAATAATGCTTTCTTTTCTTTTTTCTCAGTGGTAGATTTCCACTGCCACACAGCCGTGAGCACATCAATAGGACTCAAGAATCTTATATAAAGCTGCAACTACTTCCTGCAAATTTTCTCCCTGTGGTTTACAAACCTCACTCCTCGGGTTCCACAGACTCCCTTCCTGCTCATTGGTGGGTGAATGAGAGATCTTTACAAACGGCAAAGAGATCACTTTTGTTACTTCCAATCAGTGTTAGATTGGAAAGTCCAACGTGAGGGGCTGTTATGTTTTTTCAGACAGGATGACTCATTGGCATGTTGATTTTTTGAAGGGTGTCTAAATCACTTCACATAGCACACTTTTAAACAAAAACCCTCTCATAAGGCCAAAGCATCTGGCATGATATATGTTCTTCCAGATTTCTTGAGAGTCTGAGATTCCCAAGGCATGTTGTGCCCCACCTTTCAGGTTTTTTTTTTTTCCTTGCTTAATTTGCTGGCATGTCTCCCCGTCAGGTCCTGCACACCATTCTCATTACTGCTGACTCTGATTGTCTAGTCTTGGCGTAAGCTTGGAAAATTCCAAAGTGGAATGCTCTACTCGTTTTCAGGCCAGAAGTAAAATTCTAACAAGATCTGTTTGTTGCTCACAGATGGAGTCTGGGATGCTCGGGAGATGATGACAATCAGCTGTTGGGATTTAGAGGGCTCCCTGCCTTAAATCTCTAACCCTCACCTCACACTTAACTCCAAGCCTGCATTTCGAACTGTCTACTGAGCGTGCTGTTTTTGAAAACCCACCGTAAAATCAAACTCAAGATGTCTGAGATGGAACTGCTATCTCTTCCCTTTAATACTCCCTGCATGAGTTGCTCTACCTGAGTAAGCTCCCTGAAGTGCTATGTTGATCCTTTCACACCCACTTGCTCAAAAGCCTTCGGGGGTTCACCATTGTCCCTAACATAAAGTACAAATTCTTTCCCTGATGGTCTAGGTCCTCAAACTCCAGTTAGATTGGTCCATTTAGTACTGCCCAAGGAAGTCGTCTACTTGATTCTATCAGGTCTTTGGTCAAATGTTCCCACATTCTGTAATGTTTTGTCTACTTCTTTTTATTTATTTTTCCTACTGATATTTATATTGCTCTTCAAATTTAAACCAGAGATCTGCATGATCTCCCCCTCGTTTCCTTCCAGTCTCTGTTCCAATGTCACGGTGAGTAAGGCTTTTCTTTAACACTTGAATTGATATTACGAGTCACTCCCCCAACCCCACTCCAACTTCCAGTCCCCATTCCCTGTTTTATTTTTCTCTATAGCACTTAACACCATGCATTATTTATTCATGTATTGTCCATCTGCCTCCACAGGGATAGGGATTTTGGTTAGTTTTGTTCATTGTTGTATTGTCAGCAACTAGAACAGGGACTGGCACATAACAGGCAAACGAAAAATATTTATAGATTCAATATGTGAATGAAGGAACTCTGAAAATATCTAAGGGTATTTAGCATGTGTCTGTCACCCTCCAGGGCTCTGAAAATGGGGATATGAACCAAAGGAGTTCTTTTAGAAACCTATAATCTTGGGGGAAATGTGAAATGCAAGAATGGAAGTGCTTACCAAGTTCAAATGGAGCATGTTTTAGGACAGAGAATTAAGATTATTGAGCCCCTGTTCTGTGTGAGTTGTATTTACATATCTGGTTTCACTGAAGCCTCACAGTGAGGCAGTCTGGAAAGTTCTATTATTCCCAATTTTGCAGATAAGAACACTGAAGCTCAGGAAAGTTAAGTAATTTCTCCCAAAATTTTATGCTAATAGGTGATTAAAAATTGGAAGGGATTTAAGCCCAGATTTTCTCATGCGAAAACCAGTATACTTTGCCCAACACTAGATTGCTTCTCAGGTTATTAGGGAGCAGATATATTTAGCTTAATCTGATTCAGGCATCATGAAGCAGGTACTATTTGAATGACTATTGAGAAACACATCAAAGCAGAGAGAAGATGGCAGGAGAGTGATCCTCTGTATGAACTTTCCAGCCCTCTACAGCCCACAGGCTCTTTCCCTTGTGACCACTCATTCTCTTCTGTAATATTAACTTATTCACTAAACACTTGTTAAATACCTGCTATGTGCCAAGCAATGTTTTGTACTCTGATGCTACAGCGGTGAATAAAACAGATTCCCTGTTTCCATGGAGCTTTCATTCCCTAAATATTTTGTGTGAAACTGGGGTATTTCAAATTTAGGGAGTTCAGATTAGGGTTATGGCTTCATCACAGTCTAGCTAAGGGCCTTGGAAAGGTCATTTAAACTTTCTGAATCTCAATTTCCATGTTTAGAATAGAAATAACTACCTATCTCACCAAAATATGATGTTGTGAGATTCAAATAAGATGAAAATAGTTTGAACCATGAAGGAGTAGATTTTTTAAAAAAGATTTTATTTATTTATTTGACAGAGAGAGACATAGCGAGAGAGGGAACACAAGCAGGGGGAGTGGGCGGGGGGAGAAGCAGGCTCCCCACCGAGCAGGGAGCCTGATGCGGGGCTTGATCCCAGGACCCTGGGATCTGACCTAAGCTGAAGGCAGACGCTTAACGACTGAGCCACCCAGGCGCCCCAATGTGTTTTGTTATATCTAAAATACACCACTGAATGAAGAAACACTATTATTTTGTATATCATTAAGAAAGAAAAAAATCAGGCACCTGGGTGGTTCAGTTGGTTAAGTGCCTGCCTTCAGCTTAGGTCATGATCCCAGGGTCCTGGGACTGAGCCCCACATCGAGCTCCTTGCTCAGTGGGGAGTCAGCTTCCTCTTCTGCCCCCCCCTCCCACTTATGCTCTCTCTCTCTCTCATGCGCACTCTTTCTCCCTCTCTCTCAAATAAATAAATAAAATCTTAAAAAAAGAGAGAAAGAAAATAATCCCACCAATTACAACATGCCATTGATTGTAAGACCCATCCTGATTTCTGAGGTGCCAAAATGTGGGAAAAAAATTATGCATCTTAGAATTGTTGAAATATGGCACAAAAAAGTTATTATTATCATTCCCTACAGTACATAGCATATGTAACATACATGTTCAGAGAGAAATGGATTTAGCAAGACACACTGGAGTAGATCAATGAGACAAATGGTAGAATATTTCCTAGAGATTTTCAAGGGTTTTTACATCTTTGGACATAATTTTTTTTTTCCTGGATAAAATCATCACAGCCATTTCCTAAGTTACCAAATTTTGGAGCCCCAGTCACCTATTTTCCCTTGAACAGAGCCACCATACTAGTCCCAGAAAATGATCTGTAGATTATTATATATGAGAGAGAAATTAATTTCTTGCTTAAGAAATAAAGTCTCTGAGCCTCGTCCTTACATTACCTAATAAAACCATATTGCATAGTGCCCTTGATGAAAAGTTGTATCAGGAAAAGTGGTGCTCTATTAGAACAAATTTTTTTAAAAAAAATCAGGGATGCCTGGGTGGCTCAGTTGGCTAAGCAACTGACTCTTGATCTCAGCTCAGGTCTTGATCTCAGGGTCATGATTTCAAGCCCTGTGTTGGGCTCCACGCTGGGCATGGAGCCTATTTAAAAAAAAAAAAAAATCTTATGGGCATTGCTAATGTTAACTGAGCCTGTGCTCTCTCTCTTTCTCTTCTCTCCCTCCTCCTCCTTCTTCCTCTTTCTCTCCTGCGTTTGTCCTCTTTCTTTTGCTTTGGCTCTTAGGAAGCTCAAAGACAGATCTGTAGTTCTTTATGATGTTCTAACTTCAATTTCATCCTTTTTGCCTGACCTGCACTTTTCCTTTCTCCTAAAACCTAACCTATTTTTCCCCAAATTTTATTACAAAAATTTTCAAATATCTACAAAAGATGACAGAATTTTATAGTTAACAACCATATTCCCACCATCTGGATTCCACAATTAAGTTTTTATCGTCCTTGTTTTATCACATATTATCTAGGTATTTATCCCTCTTTCAATTATATTTTCAAAGTAAATTGCAAACATCTATACACTTAACCCCTAAACCTTTTAGTATGCATATCATTAACCACAGCTCAAAATTCAGTTAGAGTTTTTCTTTGTTTTTTATTAAGTTAAAATTTATACACAACAAAATGCACTCACCTCAAGTAGACCATCCAGTGATTTTTGACAAATGAACACACTTGTGTAACAAATCCTTAATCAAGGTCTAGAATAGTCCCATCAGGGCAGCAAAGTCAAGTAAGTCCCTTTTTTGACCCCCACAAGCTCAGAGACAACTACTATTCTGAGATTTTTCCTTTTTCTCTGTCTTACAACTTCATGTCAATGGACCCACACGGCAGGTACTCTAACATAAACCTCTTTCACTCAGCCCATGTTTTAATGATTCACCTGCACTACTATGCCATCAGAATTTGTTTCTTTATATTGCTGATTAGTATTCCCTTATGTGAATATACCTCAGTTTGCTTAGCAATTAAAGCTGCTAGGAATGTTTTTGTACAAGTCTCTTTGTGGAAACGCTTTCGTAACTCTTGGCTGGGTACCCAGGAGTGCGATTGCCGAGTCATTGGGTAGATGCATGTTTAGTTTCATAGAAAACTGTCAGACCTTTTCCCCAAAGTGGTTGTTGTCACCAGCAGTGTTTGAGAATTCAGATTGTTCAATGTTCTCCCAATACTTAGTGTTGGCAGTCATTTTTATTTTAGCCATTCATGTGAATAGCAGTTTTTCACTATGTCTTTAATTTGTATTTCCCTACTGAATAATGATATTGAGAATCTTTTAAAAGGCTTTGAGCCATTAATGTCTCTTCCCTTGCAAAGTGTCTATTCAAGTCAATCCAAATTGAGTTGTTTGGTGTTGGGTTTTTTTTTTTTTTTAGGTAAAGAAGTTCTGCACATATTCTAGCACTAATTCTTTGTCAGATATATGTTTTTATAAATATTTTATATCAGTCTGTGGATTATATCAGTCTATGGGTTTTTTTAATTTTTGAGGTTTAAGAGTTCATTACATATTCTAGTACTAATTTTTTGTCAGATATATGTTTTTACAAATATTTCATATCAGTCTATGGTAGTTAATTAAGACTATCTGTATAGGAGCAAAAGTTTTAAATTTTGGTATAATCTGATTTATCAGTTTTTAAATGGTTCTTGCTTTTTGCCTCTAAGAAATCTTTGCTTCTCCCTATTTGTGAGGATATTCTCCTCTTTTTTCTTCTAGAAGTTTTAGCTTTTACTTTTACATTTAGGTCTGTGAACCTTCTTGAATTAATTGTATATAGTGTAAGATAGGAGTCAAGGTTCACTGTCTGGATATGCGGTTACAGTACCTACATTATTTTTTTCCTTGTTTTTTATTTTAATTTCAGTATAGCTAACATAAAAATTTTTTTTATTATATACATCTTTGTAAGTCTCATCAAATATTTTTTGGAGCAAGCAATAAATAGATTCCGCCTAAAGATCAGAGAATGCCCTCATGAATGCCTTGCAGCACCATGATGGGTAATGTTCCTCCAACATAGTCATATTTAAATATCATCCCCTATTCCTCCAATAAAAGGTGTCCAGGCTCCCTTTAGCCCTGGCCTTGGTAGGGCTAAAAGTGTCTCTCCAAAAGTGGTGAAAAGGCTGCTGTACCCTCACTTGCCTGTGATGGTTAGCTTGTTCCTACCTGGTCTTCGGAGATGAGACAGGAGATATACAGGATTGTCTGCTGGGTCTGAAGTGGCCTCAGTGGATTTTTACTGGTCCCCGACAGAGGTGAGATTTAGAGACAGAGCAAAGCTGTGCTCTGGTCTTTTTGGCAAAGTTGATTCATCAGTTCTGAATGGGTGCCTGTGGCCAAGAGGAGCCTTTCCTATTTTCCCTTCTAAATTATTTTTCCTGACTTCCCCTCTTTGCTCAGCAAAGAGGATTGGCTTTGGAATCAGACCTTGTTTATAGTATATATTCATGTATTTATTTATAAAAGTATTTTTTTCTGGTTATAAAAATAGCAAAAGCTCATTGTTAAAAACTTTGATAATGCAAACAATGTATAAGAAAGCAAGTACAAACCAGCTCTAACCTTACACCACAAGATAAACCATGGTGACATTTTTGGTCACCTCTGACTTGAAATCTCCACTCTCTTACCATCTGACACCCTTGAGTGTCATCTTCCACCTGGAAAATGGGGAGAATAAACTTCCTTCCCCGACAAGCAATAAAACTGAAAGATGATGTACTTAAAATCTTCAGCAAATAATAGATCCTCAATAAATCCAAGTTTGGTAAATGATGCTACTGAAGGGTATAGGAGGTGACTGGATGGTAGGGGGAAAAAAATCTCAGTTCCTTCTCTTTCCCATTTTAAGTTCTGCTACTGAATTCCTCTAAAGCAGGCAAAACTAGACCGACAGAAGAACAGAACAGTGGCTGCCAGGAGCTAAGGGTGAGGGAGGGATTGATTACCAAGGGGCAAGTGGGAATTTGGGGATGATGGGACTACTCTATCTCTTGATTGTGGTGATGTTTAAACCTCACTGAACTTTACACTAGGAAGGTAAATTTTATCGTATATAAATTATACTTCAGTAAACCTGACTCGTCAAAATATTCCTTTAGAACAAAGTCTTAAATTTCCTCATTGATTTTAAATTGGTCCTTCCAGCTCCTCTCAGCCTTGTCCCTCCAGTTTATCTTTTTTCTAGACTCTTGAGGCTTTTTTACCTTCCTGATGATACTCTGAATGCTTGTTTAGCTCTCCTTTCAATTGTCATACTGGATTCTTTGTTCCCTGTCCCCAACTTCGCTGCATATTTTATTTCCCTCTTTTGAATCGACACTCTGTTGAGCTCAGCTCAGCTGCGCTTCACAAACAAAATGTATGGCTGTTTCACTTGTTCTTTTTGTGCCAATAGAGGTCTCATCAGGGCAGCTAATTAATTACAGTGAGTGAGATAAGAGAAAAGCTGATCCTGAGTCCTTGTGTAAACAGTTTAACAGAAATTCTTTAAATCTACTAGATAGTTCCTTCCACTGTGAACAAAGGACTTGCAGCAGTTTTTATGCTGCAAAATAAGTATAACACAAGCTCACAGTGGAACTGGCTATAGCTCTTTTCAAACCGAGTCAGCTGTTTAAGGTGTATGCTGATCATATGTCCTGAATTTTCCAGGACACTGTGGTGTTCGAACATTCCGTGTGCCAAGTTCTCTCCAAGATATTCACATTCTGTGGAAGAGACGATGGGTCTTGATTTTGGTTCATAAACTGCGGTTGCCAGACTCATACGTTCAATTTTTTTCTTTTGCTTTTTACCTATTTTTCCGTTCTGCGAGTATTTACTACACATCTACGACTGAGTGCCAGGATCTCCAGCAGGCTCTGCAGAAACAGAAATAAAATACACCATTCTTGAGAAGCTAATGTTGTTCAGTCTGGGGGATGCATTGGCTAACAAATGAATTTTGTTACAGGACAACTGCAAACAAGAAAAGGCCAGAGATAATGCAAGTCTTGCACAACAATCTATTGAGAAAATTTTTTAAACTTTATTTTATATGTGTATATATTTTAATTGCATAGATAACGTGGACTTGTTTTCCAACACTGTCATTAGGAAGATTTCATTAGACAGCTATCTCTAAAAATGTACTAGTTACATAAATATATATGGCGCATATTTCTATTTTTTTAATAAGAGAGATGGCACCATATTTCCAGTGCTTTTGCTAGTATTACCTCTGGTTGGAAATCTTCCTCTGACTAGTTCGCCTATCCTGCAATCACTTCCAACAGTAGCTGGTGTGTCCAGAGTTCTGGCAAACGCCAGGTAATTTGCACACACCCTTTCTGGCACTCATTAACTCCCCGCGGGATGCATTGTTCCCCCCATGTTGCAGAGTGGGTGGAAAGTGGGTTGTAGAGAGGCCGAGTGACTCCCTGGAGCCACCAGTTGACCAGAGGTGGAGGGAAGATCTAATTTGCGTCTGCCTGACTGAAGGCAGTGTGTTCTACTCCAAGCCACACAGCCCTTCATTGTCGGTGCTTTGAACTGACTATCCGGCATGCATTTATTTAAATCTCTGTGGCTACCGGAAAGGAAAGTGAGAAAGGGGGAAGTAATTAGGATGCGGCTCCTGCCAAAGCAGCCCTCGTCATCCAATATTCTCTGCTGCAGCCAGAGCCTTCCATTTAATGCCAGCTGGGCAATGTCTCTCCACTCCTCAGAAACTTCTGGGGCTCCTGTTGGTTTTAGGCACACCAGCCCCTTTCTATTTTTCCCAGCCCTATGTATCCATACTCTCTCCTGTCCACCCCTGGAGATGCCTCAGCCATGCTGGCTTCTTTTTGTCTTTTTCTTCCTTCTACACTCCACCCCTCACCCCCACCCAGGTCTCC
>LNAC01000397.1:710114-740699 GCA_002007465.1 Ailurus styani | reverse complement strand
CCCCCCCCCGGCATCCCCTTTTGCCTAGGAGACTCCTACAGGCCCTGCCTCCTTCTCACTCATCGGGTAATTCGCCTCCGGTTCTTAGCGCGCTGTGGCCCCTCCTGAAAGTCTGTCCTGCGGCACCAAGTCTCTTCAAATAGGCTCGCTGGTGCACCTGCTGCGCTCTTCAAGGAGGCCGTCGCTGGGTTGTCAGTAAGGACAGATGCAATCCGATTCTGTGATAATGTTTCCTCCAGGGGACGGTTCTAGAAAGGCACGGATGCTGCAGCTTTTTTGTTCACCCTTATCCTGGCCCTTAGCATTGTGAGGGCAGAGGGTAGGCAGCCCCCCAAATTGTTGAAAGAATGAACCCTTCAGTCTTTCCTGTTAGAGCACTAGGTTAGGATCATTTGTCCATATTCTCAGTGGGACCACCTCTAGTCCTTGACTTGACTGATAATTTGATTTTCTCTTCTCCTGAAGGCCCCTTACAATCAGAGTTCACGGTTACCTTCCTCCCCATTGTGAGCTTAGCACAGTGCCTGCATGGAGTATGCCCTCAATAAATTTTTGTTGAATAGACAAATTTGGGTCCTATTGACAGAAAGGGGAATGATTCAGAAGTCTGAGAGTAAAGGCTACACACCGTGGCTCATTTTCTACTAATTCAAATTTGTATCAATTTAATAAATCATCTAGTAGAGTTAAAGCAATTTCCAAGCTGAGCAAAACATTATTGCTCCAAACAATTCCCAAGGAAACATCACATTGGCCCAAAGCCCTTTCCTATGATGAAATCAGCTCTCCGACCAGAGAAGGTAAATTGCTTCTGCTCCAGGCAGAGACAGATTTTCCATGAGAAGCTAAAGCTTCAGGAACCCCACTCACAGCACACCCACAAGGGCCCTGGGAAGGGTCCTAGCAGCGCGCGTATGCACAGGGCCAGATGTTTTTGTAAAACCAGCAAAAGTAAGATATTTTAAATCACAGTTAGTTAAGGTGCTGTGTCTCTCCACTCACATTTCCCTTCTGTCACCTTGTCAGGGGGATGAGAGTGGGCCTGGGTGTCTTTGGGCTCCGGATGAGGGAAAGTTACACTCAGGACATGCTGAGTTTGGTTTTAGTGGAATATACTGCTGTGATTTGCAGACATTTCTGTGTTACGTCACGCCCAGCTGGGTCGTGATGCCTAGTTACGTCACGGCCAATGGTCCCCTTATCAGAATGACTTCTGGGAATCCCCCTATGGCCTACTGTGGCCATTTACCTGGTAATGTGACACTAAGGTGGTGGCTGGTATCAACGAGTTTCCTTCTGAGAATCACTTGCTTACGTGCTGAAGACTTTGGGGGTTATTTGTGGTGGTTTCCCTATAAGGGCTATACTTCTTGATTTTCTAAGAATGGCCTTTTGATCTTTGCTCTCCTGGCCTGGCTGTGGTGCTGTCAGCCTCTAACTCCCTGCATCAGTGTCCTTTTAGGAATTGCCTGAAACACTGGGAGAGGCTTCTCTTCTCGTGACTCCACTCTGACCAGGCTACAGAGCTCTGCCTGTGGCCTCAGGACTACTGCATGGCAGAGCCGTCTCTCTGGGCACTTTCTGTGCCTGTCACCCCACTTCTGGTCCCACCGATGGGTCCTGTGGTACTGACAGGCCTGGAGGTGCACTGCTCTCTCCCCGAGATGCAAAACCACCTCCACAACTCTGCCCTGGAGGACAGACCATTCATAAGAGAAAATAAAGGCAGACAGCAGAGTGAAGAGGAAGCAGAGAGAGAAGAAAAGGGGAAGAAGATGACAAGCAGGGTGATTGAGGAAGACGATGACACAGACAGTAGATGGATGGCTGAGAGAGGGGCAGAAAGGAGAACAAAGCTGAGGTCTTCCCTCGCCAGCTGCGCATGCGCCAGCTTCAGGTCAGTGGGCACTCTTACCCAGAGCTGGTTGGTGCCAGGTGCTGAGGTTAGGGCTCGGTGTTCTTCTTTTCTCACCTGGATCACCACAGGAGCTTCCCAACCGGTTTCCCGGGAGTGAACCTATTCAAAGGCAAGTCCGAGCCTGTCACTCCTCTGCCTTCCTGAGCTCTGACCTCATTTCCCTCCTGTCTGTTCCCACCCTTAGTCGCTTTCAGACAGACTCACTCACTGTTCTTCAGATCTACACGATCTGCTTCTGCCTTTGGGCCTCCACTAAGGCTGTTCCCTCTGCCTGGAAGGCGGGCCCTCAGATGTCCTCTTGCTGCTGATCTTGCATCCACCAAGTCACCTGCTCACTCAGGCCCCTCTGGTCATTTCACCTAAAATGGCATCTCTCCCAGTGCTCCCTAGCCCCTTTCCTTTCTCACACGATACAGATTCTCTTTATTTTTGTTGTCTATCTTCTTCCCCTAGAATGTAAGCTCTAGGGCAGGGATTCTTGTTTGTTCACTCTTGTATCTCTTTCTTCAAGTATGGTGCCTGGCACATAGTAGGGACATTTGAAGTCTGTCGAGAGAATGACCTCACTCCCTCCTATAAATGAAGCACATTTATAGGAGATAAACCTTGGGCTCACCAAGGTGAAATGAGTTGCCCAAGATCACATGGTGAAGTGAAAGACCTGTCTGTTTCAGACGCCTGCACTCATAAATGCTTCACCGCGATACAGTTTTCCTCTGCCGAGCAGCTGCCGAGCTCAGTGTAAGGAAACAGCTTCTCACATCAGCCTTTCTTCACGGTGAGTCAGACCACAAGGCTTCAGGTGGCTTTCCTGAGTTGCAAGGTATTGACAGAAGGGGTAGAGCACAAAGTCATAATGCATGGGCTGCGTGGGGAAGTGAAAGAGCAGCTCTACGTCCATTAGCTTAAGAACAGGAACATGGGGGCGACTGGGTGGTTCAGATGGTTAAGCATCTGCCTTCAGCTCAGGTCATGATCTCCAGTTCCTGGGATCAAGCCCCGCATTGGGCTCCCAGCTCAGTGGGGAGGTCTGCTTCTCCCTCTCCCTCTGCCATTCCCCCTGCTTGTGCTTTCTCTGTCTCTCTCTCCAATGAATAAATAAAATCTTAAAAAAAAAAAAAAGAACAGGAACATGAACTTGTTGAAGCTGACCTTGTCTGGGGTGTCTTACAGTGGAAAGGGGCTGCCTCCTCAGAGCAGGATCACCTGCCGACAGGCCAAACGCTTGCATGGGGTGCTAGCAAAGTGGGGGCATGGCAATCATGACGAGAGCGTCATCCGGGTCATGGTTGGCTATCTTGAATTTTCAAAAACATACAAAAAGATGATATTGCAGGAAAAGCAAACTGTGCAGGACTTCCTTAGAAGCACGTTGTTGCAATGTTAAATTACATGTGAAGAGCATCATTCACTTTTTGGTGCACTGTCTCTTGAAGGTCAGCCTGGCCCTGCTGATCCTGACTGATGGGGCTCATGGACTCATTTTATCCATCATTTACTTTCAAACATGTTATGTGTATGTGTGGTTTCCATTACACAACGAGAAGTAAATGGGGCAAGACAGCTGCTTTGTCGATCCTTGTGGGATAATAGTGGTGTTTCAGGGAAGTTTGGTTGAATGCTATTATTTTAGAGCTGGACTCAGAGGTCTGAGGAGTTCCTATCCTTCCTTCTTCGCCTTCTGTCATGTCACTTTTGTGAGGCCTTCTCAGTCCACTTTCCCGAGCCTCCCACCCCGGAGCATTTACTCCCTCCCTCTCCTGTGCCACAGATATTATTACATTTGTCCTATTGTATCATAATCCTTTGATTCACTTCTGATCCCCATGAGAGTTAGGACTCCTAGAAGAAGTACAAGGCTCATTCTTTATTGTATCTTGTGTATCTCTGTATCCAGCTCAGCTCCTGGAGTGCACTGAAGGTTCTGAAATTTTGCCAAAGGCAATTAAAACCAGACTCTGGAGGCTAGAAGAGTTTCTAAGGAAAAGATCTTCCTGGGTGCATTCCTTCATTAGATACGCCAGGTGCCAAGCATTGTTTACGAAACAGGTCATATTGGAACAAGTGCTTCTAGACTTCCCCATTTCTTGTTAGATCTCTGCTTGGCTGCTCTGTGAACTTGGCAGCAGTCCCAATGTCCTCAGGAAGAGGAGGCACTGGTGCTAAACTCTAAACTGTTTAGAGGCATTGATGCTAAACTGTCCCCCAACACCTCTGTCCCATGCCCCCCAAAACAAAAAAATGACAAAAAATAGTCTTGAGGTCCTTTGGTTGTGGAGCCTTTCACGTCACTTCTTTGTACTTCAGTTCCTTATTCTAAGAGCCAGAAGTTAAAATAAGAGACTTCTGTGCCCTTCCGGTTCTCAGATCTCTGAATCTTTGAGCCTTGTCCTTGGTGATAATCAGCCCATAAGTCTCTTTTCCTACCTGTCTGCAGAGGAGCTCAGCCTGGTTACTTCAGCACAGATCTGTACCCACACCAGTCCTCTGACATGCCACTCTGTAACGTGCCTTCCCTTTGGCTGGGGGTGCATTTTTCCTGTAACACCTCTGCATTCTGCTGCTTTCCTCTGTGTTCTACTGCTGTAACCTTGATTCTGTGGATCAAGCCTGTTCTCAATGGCCATTTTAAGCAGATTTTATCCCTGCAAAAATGACAGGACAAATTTAGAACACTGCATATACCATGATACTATTTATGGGCTTTATTTTCAACCACATATGCTGGTCTTTTGTCTGTTTGCTCTCAGATCTATTCTCTACCATCCTCTATCCTGGGCTTGACATCCGTGGGAACTGCTTTCCTCAGGCTCCCTTCCAGACCCAGCCAAAGAAAGTCAGTGATGAAACCCTGGAGAATGAGAGGAAGGGAGAAGCCAGCTTGTTTCTTCCCTTCTCTCTGTTTCAGATGGTGTCTGGCAGCATCCTGTCGATTCTCCAACCCCCGATCTACAAGCTTTTCCCTGGGATTCCAGCCTTAGCCCGGAAGTGCTGCAGTGGTTCCAGATCCTTCTAAGTGGGCCCCGCACCGGGATAACACTGCCTTCTCCCTTGTCCCTCTAGCCCCAGAGTTGAGGGTGGCTCCTTGCTGTTCTCTGGTCTCTTAACTCTTCTCTCACCTGCACTAAACAAGCTCTGTAGTTTCTAGCATAGCTTCTGCCTTGATTGGACTCTGAATGTTTGCATACACCACATATATGCATGCAAATGTGAATATGTGTATGAATATACCTGTACGAAGGCACACATATATATGAAAGCACACAGAAGAGGATTTGGAAGTGGTTCTATGACTGGGGAAAGGAATAGGACTGGGATGGTGTGGAATTGTAGCTTTTAAAAATAGCTTATTGTGGCCTAATTCACATATACAAGACCATGACTTTCATACGTATGTGTGTGTGTTCTTTGATTTTTTTTACAATGAACACGTATTCACATATTGCTTATATAATATCAAAAACAATGTAAAAATATTCAGAGCAAGAGGCAAAACACCCAATGCCTTAGCCAAATCCTTAAGCCACGTAGGGAGAGCTCTCAGATGATACCAGCATTCACTCATGCAACAGATATTTTGTATTTACTATGTGCCAGGAACTGAGGGCTCATCAGTGAACAATATGGGTCTGCTCCTTGCCCACATTATCTGCAGTAATTAAATACACAATTATGTCAGTATTAATTAATGAAGATGTAAACAGGGTGATGAAAGGCCTATCCTAGGGAGGGGAAGTTTCCCTGAGAAAGTGACTTACCAGCTGAAAAGTGAAAGATGAGTAGAGAAAGGTTCGTTGCTGGAAGGAGATGGGCAGACAGAATGGGAAGGTAAGCGGGGCTCCTGCTGAGGGTTTCCCTGGTTCCTGTTCTTAGGGAAACTGATCTAACAATAGAGTTTGCTAGAAGGTGTTTCTCACTGGAATTCACAGTGGGATGTCAACTGGAAGTGGGCAGAGATTGTGTGGGAGTGTCTCCTAGTTCCATGGCCATGCCTACTCCAGTCCTGGACCCATTTTCTGCACACTGCATGGCTCTCATTGGAAGGAAAGGAAGTCAATGGTAGCTGACAAGTCTGGTGTGGAAGTGGTTCAAAACCTAAGGATATCCTTGGGTCAGCAGTGGTACCAAAGGTACTCATGTCCATTAACACCCCATCCTCTGATGAGAACAACTGACATTTTCTCAGTCTTAAGTAGAGTGGCATGCAATGTCCACAATAGCAAAAATATGGAAAGAGCCCAGATGTCCATCAACAGATGAATGGATAAAGAAGATGTGGTGTGTGTGTGTGTGTGTGTGTGTGTGTGTGTGTGTGTGTGTGTGTAATGGAATATTACTCAGCCATTAAAAAGAATAAAATCTTGCCAGTTGCAATGATGTGGATGGAACTAGAGGGTATTATGCTAAGTGAAATAAGTCAGTCAGAGAAGACAAATACCATATGATTTCACTCACATGTGGAATTGAAGAAACAAAACAGATGAACATAGGGGAAGGGAAAGAAAAAATAAGATAAAAACAGAGAAGGAGGGCGCCTGGGTGGCTCAGTCGTTAGGTGTCTGCCTTTGGTTCAGATCATAATCCTAGGGTCCTGGGATTCCTGCTCAGTGAGAAGCCTGCTTCTCCCTTTCCCCCTGCTTATGTTCCTTCTCTTGTTCTCTCTCTCTCTGTCATATAAATAAATAAAATCTTAAAAAAAAAAAACCAAACAGAAAAAACAAACAGAGAAGGAGGCAAACCATAGGAGACTCTAAACTATAGGAAACAAACTGAAGGCTGCTGGAGGGGAGGTGGGGGGCGGTAACTGGGTAATGGGCATGAAAGAGGGCACGTGATGTAATGAAAACTGGGTGTTATATGCAACTGATGAATCATTAAATTCTACCCACTGAAACTAATAATATACTATATGTTAACTAAATTGAATTTAAATTAAACAAATTATTAGGGGGTCACCTGGGTGGCTCAGTTGGTTAGGCATCTGCCTTTGGCTTGGGCCCTGATCCTAGGGTTCTGGGATTGAGCCCCACATCGGGTTCCTTGGTCACCTGGGAGCCTGCCTCTCCCTCTTCCTTCTGTCTGCCACTCGCCCTGCTTGAGCTCTCTCTCTCTGTCAAATAGATAAAATTTTTAAAAAATTATTTTAAAAAGAAAAATATATCTTAAAAAAAGGAGTGACATGCCAATGCCAAGACAGTCCTCCATCCACCTTCCATCCACATTTCTACTCCTAAGCTCTTCTTGTAAAGAAATGCTAGAACTCGTGGTAATAAGCTATCCATGAAGCAAGTCTCATTCTTTCCAAGCTCTGTATTTTTCTCTTTTTGCATAACTTCATTCAAAATTTTTGCTTGTGTATTAATCTTTCCAATTCATAGGCATTTTGGGCAATGGCTATAATCTTATTTTATTGTAAGTCACCAGTCTCATTTTATTGTAAGCCACCAATTATTCTGTGCAATTAGGTTACTTATAAAGCAGCCCATTAACTGCAATTATAGTTTGGTGACAGCATGTCCAGTTCTCCCAGACTATGTAAAACCAGGCTATGTGTCCTTTTGATGTCCAAATTACAAAGGTAACGACAGGATCTTAGCTTGACCTCAGTGTCCTCCAGCTATTTCAGGGCGTCCCCAACAGGATGTATCATTCGTGCTCACACACCAGCTGCTGCAACCACACAGATCCACCTGGTCCTCTCCCTCCTGCTCTGGCTCCTCCTGGTCTGCTTCCCGCAGGGTCACTTGGAAAGATTCGGCCCTTGAGTTGCCCATCGTGAAAGCGATGCTGCTGATGCCAAGTCCACGGTCCCTCCCAGTGCTGCCAAGTCCACGGTCCCTCCCAGTGCTGCCAAGCCCAGGAGCCCTTAGCTTGTCAGAGCAGAGCGACATTCCACAAACAAGTGGAGAACATGGCTTCTTGCCTCCCAGCTTTGTGCTGAGATCTGAAGCGATGATATTTGGGACTGAGAATCAGAAAGGTTTCTTCTGAATAGTTCCCCTACTTCCTGGCCCTCACCTCTAACCGCTGATGCTTCAAACCAAGTCCAAAAAGCCAGGCGGGAAAAGAATCTGTACCATCCCTTATACTTTTTTGGTTCTCAGGCATCCCAGCAAGCTACACTTGGGTTTCCTCTCCAAGTCACAAAAGTTCCCAGTCACATCGGTAGAGGCAAGCAGATGCTACGGCATCTCTGGGGGTGGTAGTTGTGCTCATGGGTGTCTGTGTTCACAGTTTAAAATTAGGCTCAGCTGACCAAAATATATTTTCTGTAGTACTTAATAATTTTAATTCACTCCAACAGCTGAAATACCTAGTTTTAAATAGATTCTGAAGAGAAATACTTCATGTCATAATGCCATCACCAAGAAAGACTGAACATACATGCACATGTGTATATAAAAAAAGGTTATAAGGACTGCAAAGGTGAGAATCTGTTGATCACGGGAATGAAGCAAGAGCTCCGCCCCCATCTCACATGGGGCTGGGGTGTGGAGCTGTGGTTTAAGAGCAAGGCCTGTGGTCTAGCAATGCTTTTGCCTGTGTGAGGCCCTGTTTCACTTCAAGACAGAGCTCCCCCTGTTTCCTGGTGAAACTAATAATACTGAGAATGGGCCAGGGTGGTACATTGACCTCTCAAGACATTTACTGTTCTTTCATTTAACGCTCATTGCGTCCCTTCCTGTTGGGGATTTTTGGAAAATTTTTTAGAAGTATAAAACATACTCTTTAGAAGTTTACAATTTAAAAGATTAAGTTTTTGAAGGCATTATGCAATGTGAAAAAAGTCAGAGAAAGGAAGATATTGTACAAGCTCACTTATATGTGGAGTCTAAAAAACAGACTCAGAAACAGAGACTTGATTGGTGGTTGCCAGGGACAGGGGGTTGGGGGGGTGGGGGAAATGGAGGAAAGTTGTCACAGGATATAAAATTCCAGTTTTAAGATGAATAAGTTCTGGAAATGTATTGTATTGCATGGTGACTATAGTTAACAATACTGTATTGGATATTTGATAATCGCTAAGAGAGTAGATTTTAAAAGTTCTCACATACAAAATTGTAACTGTCAGGGATATTGTTAACTAACCTTGTGGTAATCATTTCTATCTATCTATCTATCTATCTATCTATCTATCTATCTATCTATCTATCTCATTATGTTGTATACTTTAAACTTACACAATGGTATATGTNAAAGATTTTATTTATTTATTTGACACAGAGAGAGAGATCACAAGTAGGCAGAGAGGCAGGCAGAGAGACAGGGAGAGGAGGAAGCAGGCTCCCTGCTGAGCAGAGAGCCCGATGCGGGCCTCGATCCCAGGACGCTGAGATCATGACCTGAGCCGAAAGCAGAGGCTTTAACCCACTGAGCCACCCAGGCGCCCATAATCATTTCTANTTCTATCTATCTATCTATCTATCTATCTATCTATCTATCTATCTATCTATCTCATTATGTTGTATACTTTAAACTTACACAATGGTATATGTCAATTATGTTTCTATAGAGCAGGAAAAAATTTAATTTTTAGTGAGTCAGGCACTATTGAATTTACACTTAAGAATTCTCTCATGTAATCCTTACATAACATAAAAGCTACTACTGGCTTCATTTTACTAATAAGGAAACTGAAACTTGGAGTTGTCAGTGACTTGCTCCAGGATACAGCAGAGTCAGGATTCAGACCTGGATAACCAGATTCCAGAATCTTTGCTCTTATCCAGTGTATCATTCCTCCCTACCTTCCCTACCCCTGAATACTTCCATTAAAAATCCTAGAACTGTTGCCAATGTGGTTATCACATTCCCCTCAGTACATATTTGATCTGAACATTGTAAAGTCTCTAAGTTGGTATAAATATTTTCTTCGTTGACTGGTAAGAATTCTATGAGCAGCCTCACCAAATTATAATGCCCCAGTTTTCTGAGTAGAAATTTGGATTGAAAAGCTTTATATCCTTAAAAAAGTAATAGACCCTTTAAAATATCACTACTGGCTATACTTACAGCCATTAGAATATAAATATAGAGACTTAGAGGAAGTTTTCACTAGATAATTAACTAAGATGTATAAGCATTTTAAGAGTAGTAACTGTGGGGGCGCTTCAGTGGCTCAGTCATTAAATGTCTGCCTTCGGCTCAGGTCATGATCCTAGGGTCCTGGGATTTAGCCCCGCATGAGCTGTGCATCAAGCCCCGCATTGGGCTCCCTGCTAAGGGGGAAGCCTGCTTCTCCCTCTCCCACTCCCCCTGCTTGTGTTCCCTCTCTCGCTGTCTTTTTTGTCAAATAAATAAATAAAATCTTTTAAAAAAGAGTAGTAACTATACATTATTTCTCTAAATTTGATAATATAAAAATCTATCTCTAATAAAATAATAATAATAGTGAGAGATTGTGTCCCTGCAGGAAAAGCAATTTAAAAAAAGGCACAGCAACACTCTGATAATGTTAGGACAGGTATAAATTGTCTGCCAGGAACTGGGGCTGTTAGATGTGATGCTAGGACTCCTACTAGCTCAAGACACACACACAGCAGGGTGCTGAAGAGCATGATGCTGGAGTTCAGATCCCAGTGTTGCCATTTTCTAGCTCTGTGATGTTGGGCAAATTCTTTAATCTGGCTAGATCTCTATGTCCCAATCTGAAAAATGAGAACAACATTAGCTTCTGTCATGGTTTGAATATGTTCCCCCCAAATTCATGTTTAAGTCCTAATCTCCAGTGTGGCGGCCTCTAGAGCAGTAATGAAGGTTAAATGAGGTCCTAAGGGGGGAGGGTCCTGATCCAATAAGAAACGGTGTCCTTGTAAGAAGAGACACCAGAGTGCTTGCTCACGCTCTCCCTCCACAGGAGCACAGGGGAAAGGCCATGTGAGTAGCCAGCAAGAAGGCCGCCCCATCTGCCAACCAACACAAGAGCTCTTCCTAGATACCAACCCTACTGCTGGCCCCTTGATCGTTGGGCTTCTAGTCTCTACAACTGTGAGAAAATAGATGTCTATTGTTTAAGCCACTGGTGTATGGTATTCTGTGACGGCCGCCGGAGCAGACTAAGACACCTACCTTGTAAGGCTGTCGAAGGATTAGATGAGCCTATAAGTGGGAAGAGATTTACATGGTGTGCAGCGGTTGGGAGGCTCTGTAGGAGGGTGAGCGGGCCTTGCTGACCCCAGATCTACAGACTTGGGTTTTGAGAACTTGTGATGTGGTGCACAAATGCGGCATACACAATGGTGTGTGGACACACTGAGTTCTGGAAAACACATTCAAGAAACTAATTTTAAATGAATCAAGTGGGAAGACATTTTTATTCTCAAGTGCTCTGGGTCAGGCAAAAGCAAACGTGGCAGGCTAGGTGAGGGCTGACGTCTCATGCTGTCGTCTGCCTCGCCTCAAACATTTGTCTAAAATGGCTTCTCTCCCTTCACCCTCCCACATAGACCCTGAAATCAACAATAAGTAAGTCATTATGGGTCTCTGGGGAAAGAGAAAATGGGTCAGGAAATGTCTGTGTAGATAAAAGAAGCCTGCAAGCCATAGATGATGGTTGTAGTTTCAGGAATTCTAACATGAATGACATCGAGTCAAACATAATTTTAAAATAATAGAGGCCAGAATGCTTAAATGTTAGTATTTAAATGTTTTTTCCCTTTTAATGTACTAAATTTTCATATAATTCTTTAGTCTTCAGGGAATTATTATGAAAGTCGCCTTGGGATAAAAGAATCATTTTCTATGAAAGGTCAGAGAATCCTAAGAAAAAGACAATTGCTTTCAATAAATATTGAAGTATACTTTCAGTTCCAAAGTATCCCCTTTACTGGGGAGGAGGAGGAAGAGTTGGGGAAATGGGAGAGAAAGAAGGGATGACAAGAATATATAGAGGAAGGGAAAGGGAGAAAAGAAATGTAGAAGGAAGAAAAAGAAAACAGAAGCAGGGGAATAAAGAGGATTGTGAAAAATTTGGTTCCTGTAGATTGAGGGGCTATTTGTCAAGGTCATTTGTAAAGTTCCTCCAGGGGGAGAGGAACAACAGTCTTCCCCATCCTTTCAAAGTTTAGATGAGCTCACTATTCAGCTCATACAGCTTCCACTGCCCAGAACTTGGGAAGAACAGCCTTTGGCCTGCAGGACGCCAGGCCCTCCAGATCTGCTGACGCAGCACTAAGTTCTAATTCCAGCACTAAGATTTAGACCCTGTAAGTAATAGGCCCCCACCCCCACTCCTTACTCAAGTGCCTGGTTGGAGGGCTTCCTGAGCTGGGCGAGTCCATCTTGCCCACCGTTTCCTGCACCGGGACTGCGGTTCTGCAAGTGGATGTCCTGATAGAGGACCACAGATGTGGGGGGTATGTCGGACAATGACTGAAGCAGCTATCTTCAGCTCCCTTCCTTTCTTCTTAGTCCATGATCCGGAAAGAATATAACCTCCTAGCCTTTTGTAACTTGAAAGTACACAAGGAAAATTTTGATTAATTAAATCAATATTTACATGTATTATGTGATAGGCATTGGGCATACAAAAAAGGCACTGGGGAAGATGTCTGAGTCTTTGCCTCCTTGAGGTTGACATTGCAGTGTCATTTGCCCCATATTTTGTACCCTTCCAACCACACCAAATATGGGCATATCTTCAAATATACACGCTGACTCCTTGTTCCCTCCCAGAGTCTCCTGGCACCAACTCTAGAAGTAAGAGTCTTTCCTTGTCTCTGGTTGGTCTTCATGTTGCTCAAACCCTGCCTCTAGTTCCAAGGAGTTTTATCTTACACAACAATTAAGCAAGGACTCAATGACAAGTACTGCATTGGGTGCTATGCTTGTTGGTCAGAAATTTGGGGTAAATAAAAAAAGAAATCTCTAATGACCAGGAAATCAATCATCTGAAAGGCAGCTGTTGCATTTTCTCACTATTAAAATGGTTTTATTTAAAAATTATCTTACTTTAATTCAACCCTCACTCAAGCAAAAACAAAACAAAGCAAAAAAAATTGCTCACCTTTAAACCCAGGACAGGATCCTTAACAAGGACAGCTCTGCCAGCTCCTAGGAGGAGGTACATTCTCTGGATTTCTGCTAAGGCAGCCTCTTTCCCTTGTTGTCCTCCTAGTTCTGAGTTCCCCAGGCTTGCATGGGAAGGTAGACTCATCCTTCTCCTTGGTGTGGAATCAGGAATTTGGTGCAAAATATGTTCCTTCCAGTTGTTCTTGGTGCTGGAAGGTGCCTGCTCCATCTTCATCACTTTCTGAGCTTGCCTTAAAATTTTCTAGGAGATTCAATTGCTGTACTATTGAAAAATACCTGGAATCTTCTAGGATAACTCATCCCACAATTTTGTGGCTCCTTGGTAACAGGTTGCTTATCCATCACCCAACCACCCTTGGCTCTTACTCATTGGTGGAGTGACGATTTTTTTTTTTTTCCAGATGTAAAGATCTCCCACCACCAGGGACTATATCTAGGTAAAATTACCCCCTGGCCAGTGATTCATGCAGGGAAATGCTTGTAACTTGATCCTGGTCAATAAAAAGAAGTGGGTGAAGTGAGTGGTAGAAAGATCCACAAATGTTTCCTTACTCTTAACATGAAACTTAAGAAAATGATATGGTTCGGTATGATATCAGCTATTTGCTAACGAAGCTCATCTAAGGACAAAATTAACATGTGGCAGATGGTAGGGTAGAAAGTTGGAAAGAATGTGGATCCTTGATTGATGATGGTGAGCTACTGAATTCAAGTGACCATGGGATTACCCTACTCTAGACTCCTTATTATTTAAGACACATTTTCCTTATTGCTTAGGTCAGTTGGGTTAACATTATCTGTTAACACCTGCCTACATCCATTAATATGAACACCTAAGAATCTCAGCTGGTAGTCATAGATAAGTTTTTGTTTGACCATTCTGTGATTTCAGAAGGAGAAAGAGGACAGGTTGAGAAATTCATGCCATGGACTTATTCATTTAATTATGATAAAATTTTTAAAGATAATTGGACATCCACATGTAGTAGGAAAAACTAATACAGGGTGAACTGGTATAACTTTCGGCCAGTTTTCCCCAGTTGTAACATCTCACAGAGCTATAACACAATATCACAACCAGAAAATTGACATTGATATAATCCACTGATCTTCAGATTTCACAAGTTTTACATGTCCTTGTTTGTGTATGAGCCTATTTTGTTCTATGCAATTTCATCCCATGTGTAGGTTTGTGTATTCACCATCATAGTCAAGCTACAGAACAGCTGGGGTTTATTTTTTCAAGAAACTTCTAAACTCTTTTACCCTTTTGGTATTTCTCACAGTGCTTTTCAAACAGTGTTCCTTGGGATCCTTGGAGTCTTACCCCTCCGCCTCACTTCATTTGAAGCAGGTGCACATATATGTGTTTTATACTCTGAGCTTCATTATAAGCCTTCATCTGGGGAATACGTTCTTAGCTTAAAAACAAACAACAAAAAAGTGGAACTGATAATCTATGGTAAATACACCTTTGATATCCAAATAATATTACTTGGATAGAGCATTATGCTTTTTCAAGGCCCTTGATTATGTGACAGCTCTGATTATGTGACAGTTCTGATTATGTGACTAAGCCAATGAACACATGAAACAAACATGTATGTGATCAATGGTTGTGGGAGGCTTAATGCAGGCATGGTCCACAGGAGCTGAGCAGTTAGAGAAGGAACCCTGGAATTCCATGGCACAAACTCCTCACTCCTCTGCTGGGAAGTTGGCGCTGACCACTTGAAGTGTTTTCCAATTCCCTCCCATGGCCAGACCCCACCAGAACTGAACATTAAATCCTTTGTGTCAAAGGACAGGATTTGTTCTGGAACAGGTGATTTCAGCATGGTGCTGAGTAGTATTACAGAAGCTGGAAAGCATTGTTCTGTAAGATGGATGCTTTCATGCTCATCACCTGTCCTGCAAAAATGTTCCCGATGAATTCCATGAAACCTCATAGGCTTTACTAGGGAAATTTGCAAAGTAAGAATGAACAAGAGAACAGAAGGGATGGACCACGATTGTCTTTGCTGGACATACCATCAGTGGACATTCCAGGGTATTCGTTTGCTGCTCTCTTTACAGGGCAAGAGTGAGAATGACCTAGATGGTGGTGGTGGGGGGGAATAATCAAAATTTTTGGGTATCATCCAGTCTGGGGTTAGATACTCTGTATAGGAATTGCCTGGGAAAACCAGTTGTCCAGCACCCAAGGACCTTGGTTCTACTGAAGGGAGAAACCGGTTCCCTTAGAAGTTTGGGTGCAAGCCCTTCTGTGGGAAGTGAGGAGCCCAGGTCCCAGCTGACTTGTCCAAGCAACCCAGAACGAGGTCAGTTTTTGACAATCCTGCTTGTGGCAGTGTGAATCTTATTCATCTTTATATCCCCAGCTCTCAGCACACAGCCTGGCAAATGATGGGTACATGAACAATGCCCAGTGGGTTAATGAATAAATACACTTCTGTGCCAATTGAAAACAATGGATTTTGTTCTCGCTGATGAAATGAGAGGAGGGCAAATAAGAAACGTTGTTGCCCACATTTCTTGAATTTGTGTAAGTTCGAATGCATGCTCTGCTTCTACTTTGGTAAAACCTCTTTGAAGAATCCCTAACTTTATGAGAAGGCTGCCTGGCGGCAGCAAGGTTTACTTCTACTGAATTTCTATCATTTCCTTGCAGCCCTGGCAAAAAAGACCGTGGGATCTGGATCTGAGTGTCTGGGATCTGAGACACTGAGTAAAGGAAGTCTCCACAGGAGGCGGCAGCTTTGGAATTTCCCACAGCCACTCCTCCAACAAGCTTTGTAAATCTTCAGTACTTTGATTGAATTAGATGCAAGCATAATGGGAAGTAAGCCACTGTTTGTGAAATGTTTATGAAAACAACTTGAAAATTTACATCCTTAAAACAGTTTTCTTAGGACAGTGTTTCCTAATCTCTTCCCCACTGAAAACCCCTTTTAATGTGATTTCCCCCCACAGAATCCCTGCTTTGAATAGAAGCAAACAGACACATTTGTTAAATAACAATGAATTTATTTTCCCAAAAGGAAATCAAGGAATCAAGATTTTTTCCCCCTTAACTGAAAGTCATCCTTGTGGCTTTGAGTAAACAATTACTTTTAAGCTTCTTGAAATACTAAAAATAGCTAGAGGAATTCTCCCCTGCCTTCTCGGACTGTGGTTATTACTTTCTGAAACTGCTAAGCTTCTAAGTTTGACACTAGCGTTCCGGTTGGCACCAGGCAGACAGCACAAAATTGACACAAGCCTGTGACTTGAAGGGTGACTTGTAGGTCTTTTGCTATCAGTTTATCCTTGTGCCTGGTAATGAGTGCTCCACTGTGGGAGTTATTCCTGCCCCAAGTTCTCCCTGTCTACGTGTCCTGCTGGGTGGTGAGATTTTTGTCTGCCAAGCAGGAAGAAGCCAGACTTTCGCCCCAGCTTTTTGTTAATACTTCGATGTTCAAAAAGCAAACTGGAATATCTGATGCCTTTTACCTAAGGAGGTGTCCTTTGAGATGTAGAATAAGTCACTTGTCTCCCTAGATGAACCTCTTTTGTGGTACAATATTTTTACTTTAGGATGGGGGAAAAAATTCTCAAGAACATAATAAAGCAGTAAGCAATACCATTTTCTCAAAGGAAAAAAAATAATTTTTATTAGCTTCATAACTTGCCATAGCACTTTTTTGGGGGGGAAGATTAGAATAAATAGGAGCTTGGAAATCTGACCTTGGCTGGTGTAAGGATAGAGAGAATCTGGTAGTTCTTAATTTCTCATTTAGGTTCTCAGTGTTCCAGGAAGCAGTTTGCTCAAGTTTCTTTTCTCCATTTAGCTCTCCTGAATGCCCAGCTTCAGTGCCTGGGCATTGCTGCCAAGGATCCTGCTGGTGCATTCTGCTGCCATTCAAGGAAGCAGCCCTCCACACCGCCTCGCACTTGGAAGTCTGTCTTACAGCATAAAACAGGTGGAAGGACATTCTGCCTTTAGAGTTCTACTGGCATGCCTTGCTACTTCTATTGCTCAATGCCAAGAATGACAAAAATCTTTTGTGTATGTTTGGGGGTGGGAAAGACCAGATAGTACTGTGAATAGCAGTTAACTTGCTGTTTGGGCAAGATTCCCGGGGCAGCTGTTGTAACTCAGGCAGCAATAACTCTAACACTTGGCTCTGTTGCTAGGATGGATTGATAGAAAGTTTGGGCAAATCATTTAAAAAATTATGCTCCCGTGATATGTTGAATATATCACTGATTAACTCAAAAGCTGAATATTTGTTAGTATCATATTAAGGAAGTATAATGAGCATGTTAATCAACTAGCGCTGTGTTTACACTTCCATTTCCATTCTAAATATTTTCTGCTTTCAGTCAAGTCATTGGCATCTGTGAGTAAAAATTTGAACTGACCCAAGATTTGCAATCTGTAGTTACAACTGAGACAGTTGTAATCACCTTTTTTACATGCTGACAATCCTATTTACACTAACAATGGAATTGTAAGTGAATTTACATTCACAATGGAATTATAAATTCTAACTTGTGAATATGCCAATCGTTTGTTCTTAGCTAAAGACTTTAACCTACATTTAATTTTTAGTCTTGACACATACATGTGCACATACATAAATGTTCTTTTATTTTTGTGTAAGGAAAAAGATTATGTTAGTATTCAAATGGTAGATATTTACACTAAATTAAATTTACACTTTAGTGTAAGATAAAAATGTGACTAATTGAAATAAAGTATTTCTGGAAAATTAATTCTCAACATAAAGTTACATGAATGTCAACATTGTCAAACTAAGCTCCTCAAGATTCCCTAGACCTTATTAATGAGCATCAGTTTTAAAAATAGTTGCATGGTGGGGCGCCTCAGTGGCTCAGTCAGTTGAGTGTCTGACTCTTGATTTTGGCTTGGGTCATGACCTCAGGATCATGACTTCAGGGTCATGAGATTGAGTTGGCCTCAAGCTCCATGCTCGGCTGGGCCTGGAGCCTGTTTAAAATTCTCTCTCCTTCTACCTTTGCCCCTCACCCCTGCTTGTGGTGCGTGTGCACTCTCCCTATAAATGAATGAATGAATGAATAATAATAGTTGCATGGTTTTGCCTGCATCATTTCCTTTTGGTTGAACATATCCAGACCATCAATAAGGGATACAACTGCCCCCATTTCAGAATGGGTTTAGTGTGGGCATTATTGATGCAGGTAATGATCCGATATCATCAGCAAAATACAGAATTCAAATTGACCTTGACCTAAAGTGACTTACATTTTAACTCGGTTATTTGATCACAGCTGGAAAATTGGACACATAGGAACAGCCACCTGGTCTGCCCTGGGTCTGTTCATCCTGGCCACTCACTACCCTTGGCTTACATTTTGGGTCCCTTCTACGTTCTCATATTTGCCTCAACCTCCCTGATCCCAGCCCAACATGGCATCAGCTGTGGGACCCGCCCAGCTGGTTTGTCCTGCCTGGCAGCTGCCGTTCACCTGGACCGGCCTCTCTATCATTTGGTTTGGCCGACTGCTTCCTACGCTGTGCCTCAACAATGCCTGTGGTGAGCTCCTTGCCCTCACGTTTTCTCTGACACGCTTGATTTCTTGTGTTGGCCGCTATGGGCTCTGCAGCCAGCACTTGCCTGCGCCCACGTACCGATAAAGCCAAAACACAAGGTAAACTTTTGGCTCTACCCCACTGACTTTGGTCCTTCCCTCAACCCGCTGGACACGGCACTGGTACTTGATCTTCCTGGGATTCTGATCTTGGCTTTCTACTTTTCCTTTAAGAATTCTTTCCCCCTTGCTGCTCCCTCCTTCCTGTGCTCAGAGCTTACAGTAACGGTGATGCCTCCTGCTTCCTGTGGCTAGCACGTTAAAGTCTGCGAGTGGGCCAGTCCAGCAGGTCCCCAGGCCTGGCCCAGATTCACTTGGATGCTCTGGCTACCACCTGCTTATCTACCCTGCACAATTGCAGCACTTCTTGGACAGGTTGATAGTGTTGCCTCTGTTCACCTGCCTAGGGTTTAGGGCAAAACATGCCTACAGATCGGAGCAGATGCAGCTACATGTAGGTGGGAAGAGTGAAACTTACTGAGAGGAAGGAGTTATGGGAAAGAAGGTAGGATGCAAGAGTCTAAGTGGAGTTATTAGTAGGAGTAAGAACGAAGAGCAGTGAAATGGGAGACTGTGGGAGTGAGGAGGCATGAGAAGGAGATTGTGAGTATTAAGAGAGCTATACTTGACCATGAAATCCTACCCATTCAGAGGCCTGGCATTTGAATAGTGGCATGCCCTACACACTTAATGGACACACTTTAGTAGACCAATCCTCTTTAATCAATCAATGTCCTAGAAGATTTAATGAGAGTAAAATAAAGAAAGAAAGTTCCCTTATTCCTTAAATGTAATTTGTGAACTCTCTGGGAGTAAGGCTGTTATGTAGAGCAGTAAAGGAAATCTGCAATGTTAACATGAGTTTTTAAATGTAATTTTATCATACCCCAAGAGATGATATAATTGGTGTTTGAGCGCAAAAATCTTGGGGGGGAAATAGACTAAAACATTATGTGATGAGGATGGTTTCCTACAAAAGTAGATGGTTTCTTTCTGAAACAAGGAAAAATAGGGCAAGTCCCCATAGCAATGAGTAAGGGATGCTCCTATGCTAAAAAGGAGTGGGGAACAGGCTGTTCAAAGGCAAATCATCATAATCTTTTATTCCTGAAAATTTATATTTTTTAAACAGAGTATTGGTGGACAAGTTATTAGATACTTAGACAATCATCAAGATTTATTTTCACACTTTTAGCACCTATGTTGTTTTTATCCCTGATCACACTTTTTAAGTTTACTTCAAGGTAAATGGTGGTTTAAAAGGATTTCACAATTTCTCTTGAAATTGTGGACAGGAGTTGGTAAGAGTGGGAGGATGAGGGAGACAGAGGAGTGGGCTTTTTGTGTTAGTATAAAGCTGCCAGTGTTATAAGATTATATTTTTGATTACACTCAGCCGTTTTCCAGACTGATAGTTATTTATATCTGTAATTAGAAATTCAAAAATCCCCTAACATGACTTTCTTTATTTTTCTGATAAAGGATTAGGGAGGATTCTGCAGGTTGCAGCTTTAATAAAAGACCTTACTCTTATATTTGAAGGGTCCAGGAAGAGTAACTGAAACTGCCGAATATCTGCAGGTGATTCTAATACCACACACTCCCATCTGCAGTCCTTACAATTTGCCTACATATAGATTACAGATGTGAACAAAGTGTGTCATGAAGTCAATATCATAACTATACACCTACATACTAATTTAAATACACTCTATGTCCTAAAAAATATGCAGTTTCCTTATCAAAGTACTGTAATAAAATTTTATTTCAGACAGAAAATGAAATTCTACTAAAGCATATGACTTAAAATAAATTTTAAGCCTTTATAATTCCTATTTAACGATTTCACAGATCATTGAAATTAGCACCAAGAGGATCTGGTCCAACTGATTCATTATATAGATGAGAAAAATGAGAGCCCAGAGGAGTTGGATAAAGTGCCGAAGACAGCAGAGTCAGGACAAGACCGTAAGACCACACTAACTCCTAGGGACAAGAACTCTCTGCTTTACCGTACAGCCCAACAGCTCCAAATGCATTTACTGGTGTTCATCACATATAGAAAAACTTTTGGGGTATTAATCACTTGAATAGCTCAGGTCATCTCTAGAAACTATATGAAAGAAGGGCGCCTGGGTGGCTCAGTTGGTTAATCCACTGCCTTCGGCTCACGTCATGATCCCAGACTCCAGAGACTGAGTCCCACAACCTGCACCCAGCTCCCCGCCCAGAGGGGAAGCTGCTTCTCCCTCTGACCCTCCCCCCCTCACACTCTCTCTCATAAATATAATCTTTTTTTTTTAAAGAAAGAAAATATATGAAAAAGTCTGAAAACAGACCGTTTTAAAATCTGTTTCTCCATGGTAAACAGATAAGATTAAAATCATGGCTGTTTCAAAAACTGTTTGCAATTTCTCATTCTCTCCACTCAGCGGTAAACTTCTGTAAGGCCAAACTGCCTAATGAATACGTAAAATCAGAGAGAACTGAGCAGCAGGTCTAAATTAAAACAAAGACTGATGGTAAATGTAGCAAAATGGATAAATCATTTATCTATCCATTTTTATTAATTTTTAAGATTTTTACAATTTACTTATTTGAAAGAGCATGTGAGAGAGAGCATGAGCAGGTGGGGGAGGGGAGAGGGAGAAGCAGGCTTCCCCCTAAGCTGGGACCCTGACTTGGGGTTTGATCCGAGGCCCCCAAGATCATGACCTGAGTTGAAGGCAGACACTTAACCGAATCCCCCAGGTACCCCACTTCTCTATTTTTAATAGAGAAATAATTAACATACAGTGAGTGTTGTATTAGTTTCAGGTGTACAGTATAGTGATTTGATAGTTCTCTACATTATTCAGCACTCATCATGATAAGTGTCCTTTTTATTTTTTCTTAAAGATTTTATTTATTTATTTGTCACAGAGAGACACAGCGAGAGAGGGAACACAAGCAGGGGGAGTGGGAGAGAGAGAAACAGGCTTCCTGCTGAGCAGATGCTAGGCTCCATCCCAGGACCCTGGGATCATGACCTGAGCTGAAGGCAGACACTTGAAGACTGAGCCACCCAGTCCTCTTAATCCCTTCCACCTATTTCACCCATCTTCCCACCTACCTCCCCTCTAGTAACCATCAGTTTATTCTCTGTAGTTAAGAGTTTGTTTTTTAGTTTCTCTTTTTTCTTTGCTTGTTTTGTTTCTTAAATTCCATATATATAAAAAAAATCCACATATGAATGAAATCATATGGCATTTGTCTTTCTCTGACTTATTTCACTTAGCATAATACCCTCTCAGTCCATCCATGTTGTTGTAAATGGCAAGATTTCATTTTTCTTTTTATGACTGAGTAATATTCTCAAAATGGGTAAATCTTAAAAATACAATGTTAAGTAAAAAAAAGCAAATTGCAGAAGGCTATATACAATATGGTGGTATTTTTTAGAAAAGGTTAAAATGTTCATTTATATATATTTTATTTAGGAATATATACACATATGTTATCAAGTAATAAAAACATGCATGGGATGATAAACACCAAATTCATGGTAGTGGTTACTAGAAGGGAAGGATGATGGGCAGTGGGGTTATGGGAGATGGTACCAGAGATTTCTTCTGTATCTAAAATATTTCAGTTGTATTAAAAAATTCTTAGGAATGGGCACCTGGGTTGCTCAGTGGGTTAAAGCCTCTGCCTTCGGCTCAGGTCATGATCGAGGCCTGCATCGGGCTCCCTGCTTAGTGGGGAGCCTGCTTCCTCCTCTCTCTCTGCCTGCCTCTCCTCCTACTTGTGATCTCTCTCTCTCAAATAAATAAATAAAATCTTAAAAAAAAATTCTTAGGAAAATGCTCAGGCAAATAAGGAAAATGTTAAAAAATGTTAAGATGGAAACACCTCATTATTAAAAAGAAATAACAATGGACTCAAGTTGCAGAAAGAGGAAACTGAGTATTTGCACAAATGAGACATTTAAGAATATTAAATACATNGGAAACACCTCATTATTAAAAAGAAATAACAATGGACTCAAGTTGCAGAAAGAGGAAACTGAATATTTGTACAAATGAGACATTTAAGAATATTAAATACATTTAAAAAAAGATTTATTTATTTATTTGACAGAGAGAGAGATTATAAGTAGGTAGAGGGGCAGGCAGAGAGAGGAGGAAGCAGGCTCCCTGCTGAGCAGAAAGCCCAATGTGGGCCTCGATCCCAGGACCCTGAGATCATGACCTGACCCGAAGGCAGAGGCTTTAACTCACCGAGCCACCCAGGTGTCCCTTAAATACATTTTTGATCTAAAACTTTGTTGATACATGTCTATTTATGGATGAAGAATGTTACATATTTAGCCCCATTTAAGTGTTGTAATTCAAATATAAACTGGTATCCCATGAGATTCAGCCACTGCAGAGTTTCATTCAAAAAAATAGAAATCTAATCCCAGAAGACTTGGGAAATAATGAAGCCTCTGAGATGGGTGTGGTTGCTGCCATTTGGCTCCCACACTACGCAAATATGCCTGTTTTTGACTGCGGAGATAGTACTATTGACATATGTGATAGCCAGCACAGGGATCTGACCCTCCCTTGTGATATATGGCATGACTGGGCTTCTAGGGCTTTTGTGCATTTATCTTCTCAGGGTAGGATGATAGCTATGATTTATTCTCTCCCTGATCACCAATGAGATTCCTTATTCCTCTCCCCTTCTGCAGAGAACTCTATGAGATTAAATTATTCCCAAACCTGGGATCCAAGATCCTACATTACTTCTTCCTTATCTATTTGAATATGTTTAAAATGGTGTATTCTCTAAGTCATGACTGTATTTTTTTCCAGGTAAGGTGAACTTGTTTAATTTCTATTTTCTCCTTTGGAGTTCTGTAGTCTACACCAAGTTCTGTTTTTAGTTACTCTATTTATAGTGTGTAGAATCAAAAATATGTTCTCTTTCTAATTTCACTGTTGTTTGAATTCAAATTTTTTTATCTGATCCCATCATTCATTAGTTTTCCCAAGCACATTAGTAAATCAGTTATACAGCTAATTTATTAAACAGCAGTGAATACTCAAGTATTCCTGTAATTGTGTTCACAGGGGCATCTGAAACTCTGAACCATTTATGTTAGATTTCTAAAATTCCTTTCCTCTGAAGGAATGATTCAGGGCTAAAGTACAATTTTTAAAACAATGACTCTCATTCAAAAATTATATGGTCAACCTAGCAAATGAAAAGGGACATAAAAAAAAGAGAAAGATGGGGATAGGAAATTGAAAAGAAACCAAGAACATAGAACAAAGTGATAGGTTTGGGGTTGAAAAATTAGACTACAAGAAAGCAGGATGGAGAAAGAGCTTATCATAAATGCATGGAATGCAAATGTAATGGCATCAAGAAATAAAAACTGAGGTCAGGTTCCTAAATTATGATTAAACCCAAGGTGTAGATTTGTGATTCCAGGGATTTAGCCTTAAGGATGCCTTATTCAGAGGCTAACGATGCATCTCTGGGGTTTATTTCAGTCTTCTACTCACGAGTGTCCTTACCAGAACACAATGACATTTTTTTAGAGCCAGAAGCTACCTTTACAAAAGAGGTAGCTTTCTACCTTTCCAAAAGAAGATACTAAGTTCCTGTCTAGTGGTAACTTTTCTTGTTTTTACTGGAATTATTTTATTACAGGGCTCTGAAAATGATAGCTATGAAAGTAGCTAAGATGACATAAATGAAGAATTTTGGGTTCTGATGAAAAAATTAGAATAGGAAATGATGAAATGTTAAGGAAAAGAAAAACAACTTTCCCCTTCCTTTCCTTGGCAAATCAAATGCCAGTTATCAAAGAACACAAGAAAATAGTGCATACACGAGCAGAACTGTTTCTAAATAAAATGTTGAGAATGTAAATGCTGCATCAGTTCCTAATTAAGCATTCTGTAAATAAAGCCTTACTCTTCATCCTCGGTTTTATTGGAAACTTCCACCGGCAGAGATAGCGAATGGAGTGAAACAGTAGAGCCACCCAGTGGCTAATGTGGTTAACCGCAGCAATAGTGCATTTCATGGTTCATTGTTTCCTGTTCTACAAATGAGTGTATTTCCTCATGAAAATATGACACTAAGTACCTCTAAGAAGAAATTTAATAATGTGATAGTAAATATGAAATCCATAACTTGAATATCACTCTCAAATTAGGTCTTCATCTAAAAGACTGAAGAATTGGTAGGCAAGCAAATTTTTAAAATAAAAATATCATTCAATGATACTTTCTAATGATGCCTACTTTCTAAAAAAAGTGTTTTTTTTTTTTAAAAGATTTTATTTATTTGAGAGAGAGAGAATGAGAGGGGGGAGGGTCAAGAAAGAAGCAGACTCCCTCCTGGGCAGGGAGCCCAATGTGGGACTGGATCCTGGGAGTCCAGGATCATGACTTGAGCCAAAGGCAGTTCTAACTGAGCCATCCATGTGCCCCTAAAAAAGTGGTTTTTTAAACGACCAAAGTAGGTTCCTTTTTTAGTAACAGTTTTTATTTTAGAAAATATTCCTTATAGAGATTAAAACTTAAACATGAAATTAACTTAAAGCCTCACAATATCTGACTCCATCCAGATTGTCAATAAAAAAAATACATGAATATTTTAAAATATGTGTTTATTTTTTAAGATTTTATTTATTTATTTGACAGAGAGAGACAGAGAGTGTGCACAAGCAGAGGGAACCGCAGGAAGAGGGAGAGGGAAAGCAGACTCCCTGCTGAGCAGAGAGCCCAACATGGGGCTCAATCCCAGGACCCTGGATCAGGACCCCAGCTGAAGGCAGACAACTAACTGGGCCATCCAGGCACCCCAAATATAAGGGTTTATGAGGAGAACTGGTTGTCCTTGTAAAATGTATATTTTATTTAAAAATAAGAAAGGCCAAAACTCAGAATAATGCCAGTAAGTCTTGCCCCTGAATCAAAGGCTAAGTGAGGTTTCAAAAGTTAAAAATTACTTTTTTTCTTATCAAAATAGTATAACAAATTTATTTAGAAAAATTGGAAAACATGGATAAGCAGGAAGAAGTAAAATATTCACCACAATTCCACTACTGATATTTTGGTTAACATATTTCTAGAAATTGTTCTTCATATATGGATTATGATTTTTAAGTGAAAAGGGATTTTACCAAACATAATTTCAGTTATGAAATTATGACAGTTTGCTTTTCACCTTATGCCATGAACCACCTCAGTACATATTTACCTGTATGTAATTTTAAAAAAGCTGTATAGTGGGGCGCCTGGGTGGTTCAGTTGTTAAGCGTCTGCCTTCGGCTCAGGTCTTGATCCCAGGGTCCTGGGATGGAGCCCAGTGTCAGGCTCCCTGCTCGGCGGGAAGCCTGCTTCTCCCTCTCCCACTTTCCCTGCTTGTGTTCCCTCTCACGCTGTGTCTCTCTCCGTCAAATAAATAAATAAAAATCTTAAAAAAAAAAAAGCTGTATAGTATTCCAGTGTATGTTTATGCTACGCTTTATTTAACCAAACCCTTAGTATTGGATTTTTAGTTTTCATTTTTTGCTATTATAAACAGTGATCTAGAATCATTCCTATAACCTTTTTAAACTGTGGAAGAATTATTTAAAGTGAATAGCAAATAGGTATATTCTGCAACAACTTTTGAACTGTGAAATATAACATAGAGAAAAAATATGTTCGACTTACATACTTTAATAACAAATGGTTATAAAGTAAACAAGTGTATTTAACCACCCAACTCAAGAAATAGAACATTACTGGCCCTGAGAATACATCCCTACCCCTAATCGATTATAGACTTCTTTTAAAATTTTGATATGCATTATCAAATTGCACCCCCAGAAATGTGGAATTCATTTACACTCCTGCAAGCAGTACAACGGGTGTCCACAGTGACTGTGATCTGTTGGTCTCTGAACCCAAGAGTAAAAACTCAGATGGAATTACATCATGTCACATTGGCAATGCTTACATTGTATGTTTGATTCCTATATGGTATTTTTTTAAAAGATTTTTATTATTTATTTGAGAGAGAGAGAGAGTGCGAGTGGAGCCTGACATGGGGCTCGATCTCACAACCCTGAGATCATGACCTGAGCTGAAATCAAGAGTCAGATACTTAACCAACTGAGCAACTCAAGTGCCCCAATTCTGATACAGTATTTGGAAATATAACTCAGGTTTGAATTTCAGCTCACTTCTGTGATATTTCATACACACATCTTGGGCCTTTACCGACCTCTGAGAGAAGCCCCACCCACCTGCCCAAGTAGGAATCTAACACAAGTGCTACACAGTTTGGGTACAGGAATGGGCTGTAGTTCAAAACATTTTCTCAGTTTTGTGTCCTTTCCCTTGGGTTGGTTATTTCTCAATGTCAGAGTGATGCAGCACTGGACTCTGAAGTGGCTTTAAGAGGAAAAGGGCCCATGAGAGGAAGACAGCCTACTTTTATTGGTATGCGGCCTGGATCTCCAAATCATGTGTGAATTACAGATGTACTGTGTGTGTGTGTGCATGTATATACATACATACCTCACACACTTAAGAATTCACTTTCCTGGGATGCCTGGGTGGCTCAGTCGGTTAAGCAGCTACCTTCAGCTGAGGTCATGATCCCAGAGTCCCGGGATCAGGCCCCGCATCAGGCTCCTTGCTCAGCAGAGAGCCTGCTTCTCCCTCTCCTTCTGCCTGCTGCTCTGCCTACTTGTGCTCTCTCTCTGTCAAATAAATAAATAAAATCTTCAAAAAAAAAAAAAAAAGAATTCACTTCCCTTTGTCAACCTGTATATATCAATTGAATTGGAAGTTAATCTCTTCCTATAGAAAAAAGTCTGATACCTGTTTAGGCCGGCTTTGGTAATTAAAGTATAATAACAAATAGTGTCATGAAATAAATGAGTGAAATTTGTAGCTCCAAGATTTTGATGAAAATATATTTTAAGCATATGGTAATGACAAAAGTGTATTGAAATTAACATATTTTCAATTTCCTTTCTGAATCTGGTGGATTAACAAGTTGCTTCAAAGAGAAAGAAAAATGGGTATAATTATTTGATGCCTTGGTATAGGCTTCTTTTGTGATTACACTGTGATAAAGATAAGTGAATGACTCTAACAACTGAGTAGCTAAAAATGACATAATAGTTTTATTTAAAAATAAAACTATTTCTAAAATGCCAGGAATAATATCTCTTTATAACTATTTAACTCATGATGAGAAAGTTTAGATGTCAACTTGAAAATGCATGAGGAGTTTCAGAGTTAAAAAAATTATTTTGGAGCTGTAAGAACAAAAATTTTTGGAGATTACTATTTTAGGCCCTAAGACCCACCTGTAGCCAAATGAAAAGATTATAACTTGGCCATTCAGGTCAGAAGATGATGTCGTCTTCCTTCTCCTTCTTTCTCTTTTCCCTTCCCTTTTCCTTTCCTCTTCTTCCTCTCTTTCTTCTTCCTCTCTTTCTCCTCCTTCCCCTTTTTCCTCCTCCTCCTCCTCCTTCTTTATCATTACCATCAAGCAATTCTCATTTACTGAGGGCTTACTATGTGCCACGCACTGAACTAAGCAGTCTGCATACCTTATCTCTTTTAGTCCTCAAAGCACCCATGAGGTAGAAATTACTACCCCTATTTTATATTCAAAGGTACTAACACTCCCAGAGGTTACCTCACTTGCCCAAGATCATATAGGTAGTAAGTGATAGAGCCACATTTGCACAGAGGTTGGTCTGACCCCAGAGTCTAAGCTCTTAACTACTTCTACTTTGTTACACAATAGTGTCATGGGAATAGAGAGCATGTATTGGCTAGCCTTGCCTTCTACGTGTGTATTTTCTCCGGGGACTAGCTGAATGGACACTATTCAAGGGTTCGAGATCCTGGGTCCCAGCAGCTCCTACATCCTTTCATAGGTGCCTTTTCACAGGGTGGCTCAGTTGAAGCATATACCTTCAGTTCAGGTCATGATCCCTGGGTCCTGGGATCCAGCCCTGAATTAGGCTCCCTGCTCAGCAGGGAGTCTTTTTCTCCCTCTGCAACCCCCCCTCCCCCATTTTGTGCTCTCTCTCTTTCACTCTCTTTCAAATAAATAAATAAAATATTTTTAAAGGGGGGAAATTAATTCTTAGTATAAGGGAAATATCTGAAGATGCTCAGGTGTCCCTACTCTCCTGAAAATTCTTTCTTACTCCTTTCTGATTGTCCTCAATTAAAAACAAACCAACTTTAAAGAAAATAGGAATTTGAATCCTGGGTCTTAATTTGATTTTTTAGTTTGTTTTCAACTCTGCTAACTGGAAGTAGGTTTTGATATGAAACAGGTTAGAAAGAATATTAGGTCACTGGACAGTAGAGGGTAGATCTGAGAGAAAGGAGAAAGAAAGATGCAGTAAAGGGGAGATAAGAGAGAAAGTAAAACTTCTTACTTCACAATCTTAAATAGGGTCAAGTTTACATTTACATTTATAAATTTAAAGAAGTTTAAAGGTTTTTATTTATTTGACAGAGAGCTATTACAAGTAGGCAGAGAGGCAGGCAGAGAGAGATGAGGAAGCAGTCTCCCCACTGAGCAGGGAGCCCGATGTGGGGCTCATTCCCAGGACCCTGAGATCATGACCTGAGCCGAAGGCAGAGGCTTTAACCCACTGAGCCACCCAGGCGCCCCAATTTAAAGAAGTTTAAAAACAACATAGGTCATGCATATGATTGACATGTTGTTTTTGGCTACCAATAGCCCCTCTAAGAAAATCACCTCTCCAAATCCATGGCTCCTAGGAGGGCTGTCAGTCACAGTGCCTTGTGCCCCACCACTCCCCATCAACATGTGACCAAGATGGACCAGTAAGAGTATTACATCTTCATGGACATAACAATTGATCTAGGGTATAGATCAGAGCCAAGCAAGGATAATCAGAATCTTTCAATGAGATCTGATATATGGAAGTCAGGAGTCTTAAAGATGTAGGCCATCTTTTCTACTGTGAGAATGCCCAATAAGGAATGATACCAATATATCACTGGGTAATCAAAGAATGTGAAAGAGAACTGAATCCAGCTATGCCTTTTTGATAGTAAGCTAGTATCACTTGCAACAAAATAGAAAACATGGCATATTTACAGAAAATTTCAAAATGTTGGGGTGCCTGGGTGGCTCAGTCATTAAGCATCTGCCTTTGGCTCAGGTCATGATCTCAGGGGCCTGGCATCAAGCCCCGCATCAGGCTCCCTGCTCAGTGGGAAGCCTGCTTCTCCCTCTCCCTTTCCCCCTGTTCCTTCTCTCACTGTGTCTCTCTCTGTTAAATAAATAAAATCTTAAAAAAAAAGAAAATTTCTAAATGATGTTGACTACACATTTTATATCTATAGCTGAACTAAAGCAAGTTAAAAATAAAATAATGCCAAATTCTCACTTTCATTTCAAACTTTACTTCAATTGATTTAAAAATATAATGGCCAAAGAATATCAAGAGTGACAAAATGTTCATTTACTTTGACATAGTAATCATTCTCCTAGCAATATGTTTCAAGAATAAGAGCTAAGCATACCAAGATATTTATAGGAGTATTATTTTTAATAATGAGAAATTGTGAATTCACCTATTACTTGAGAAACAACTAAATAAAATCATGGCATGTTAATATAGCATTATATTGAAACCTGCACTGATAATATGATTTTATAAATAAAAAAGTAATCAAATAGAAAAAAAATTTACGAAAACACTTTTAAGTGAAAAAAGGCATTTCTAAAATAGTGTATGTATACTATTATTATAACCTTATAAAACTATACATATGCATGAATTCATTATAAATATGCATACATACATAATAAAAATTGGAAGACGTAAAAAATGATAGTTGCTAGTAGATAGTGAGTTAAAAATAAACTTTTAATAAAAAATCATAGCTGATGTTTTTTCTATGATAGTTCTATAAAATAGCAACCTAAAAATGGTTTTTGTTAATAATAAGTCAAAATGAAACCATGTATCCAAATGGAGG
>LNAC01000397.1:686646-699892 GCA_002007465.1 Ailurus styani | reverse complement strand
GCGGCCCTGCCCGGGCGCGGAGGGCGGCGGTGGCGGGCCCCGCGGCCTTCTTTCAGGTACCCCGTGCCCCGGCGGGCCGCCCTGAGCGGCTCGGCCCCTTCTCTGGCCCGCCTGACGGGGCCGTCGCGTAGGGGCCTTGTTGTTGCGTTTCAGCTTGGGGGTCGCGGCGGGGGCGGGGCAGTGACTCCCTCCCTTATTGCTTTCTCTCTCTTCCTCCCGGCCTCTCTCCGCAGTCCGGAGCCCGGCGGAGCCCGGACCTGGCGGGGAAAGCTGCACTCACGGCCGGGTCCCCGGACCCCGCCGCCGCCACTGTCCATCATCCTTGGTACCGGCAATGGCCTTTGTATCGCCCGATGCACTTGTGACTGACTTGGACACGGAATATTAAGAACCTACTTGCTGCCGTCCCTGTACCAGTCGCGCCGGCAGTTACCACCTCGGCTCATTTGGGCTGCTCCTCTTGACTCTGTTCAACTCCGGGGCGCCATGGACCAAAATGGGATGGAGATTCCTGTGACCCTCATCATTAAAGCACCGAATCAGAAATACAGTGACCAGACTATTAGCTGCTTCTTGAATTGGACCGTGGGGAAACTAAAAACGCATCTATCTAACGTGTACCCTAGCAAACCAGTAAGTGTCTAAAAGCTGGGCACAGCTGCTCTGGCCAGCAACTTTTCGTGCCATGCACTCCCGTCTCTCCGTTGATCCCCTCCCCTCTTGAATCAAGTAGGGCTCTTGCTAGACCGCGAAGTATTTTGAGTTCCGAGGTGTGTGTGTGTGTCTCTTGAGTGTCTCAACCATCATTAATATCTTCCTCATGAGGTTCAGTTAATTAGTAAGAGTACTGTGTACAAAAATATCAAGGGACATAAGAATTGACAGGCATAAAAAAGGATCATTTTCATTGGACTTAAGTCATTGGCCTAATATGGGAGAGACAGATGGATCCTTAAAAAAAAAGATAAACACTGCAACCTATATTAAAGCTTTTATTGCTTTAGTTAGGCGTTGAGACTTTAGAAGAACTACAGAAATAGGGCAGTTATTGCAAAAACAGGAGGTTTAGAAAACTCTTAGTTGGCCTTATTTGTTTGCCAGTACTTCTGATACAAATATTTTTAATAGAGGATATAAAAACTGAGGTATTTAAGTACTTGGAACAGACTACGTGGAACCCTCATTTTTTTTTCAGGTCATTGTTTGAAAGTTAAGATTTACACAGGGGATAACAGACTTGTTTTAAAATTTTCTACTTATAGAAGATTTCCTATTGCATACTATTCATTTCACACATTTTCAAAGTGGAAAAATAGTTTTTCGGAATAGTCAGAATTGAAAGTCATAGACTTCCATAGTATTGTTTATAACATAGCCGGAATACCATTCCTAAGTATATAAGTATATACTTGAGCGTATATCTAAGTGTCTCTCTCTCTCTCTCTCTCTCTATGTATCTATATATAAAGTATGTTTATATATATATATACATTTAGATATATGCTCAAGTATGTGCTTACGTGAGACCTTTATATTGTATGATTAAACCAAAAGGGACTTGGTTTGCACTCTGTTAGACCAAGAGTTACCACTTTTCTAAAACTTTTTCTTTTTCAAAAAGTATCTAAGAGAAGAGTGGTGTGAAACCTATTTGCCTTACCTGCACCCAGTAGAAGCCAGTTTTTGGCAGGAGTTCTGCTCTCCTAGTACTAATCTCTAGTACCCATATGGATCAGTTGGCTGCTGGAGGACAGATCAGTTGCAAACGTTTCTACACCCTATCTCGTTAACCCACCTGCTGCTCGTATACACACTTCCAGGTTTAACCGTAGCAAACCCGACTTTTCTCTTCCAGCAAGTCATCTCCAAGTGAATTGTACTTTTTTTTTTTTAAGACTTTATTTATTTGACAGAGAGAGAGAGAGCACATGCATGCACAAGTAGGGGGGTGCTGTAGAGAGAGAGAGAGAGAGAGAGAAGCAGGCTCCCCGCTGAGCAGGGAGCCCAATGAAGGGCTCCATCCCAGGACCCTGGGATCATGACCTGAACTGAAGGCGCCTGCTTAACCCCCTGAGCTATCCAAGCGCCCCTCCAAGTGAACTGTAATATTGACATTTATTTCTAGTTAATAAGAGTGGGTGGACTTGGGGGTGAGGACGATGTGTTTGTTATCTTAGAACTTCACTGAAAACTTCCTCTGGTTATTAGATTTGACAGGCTTACATTCTAATTTATCACATGAGAACTGATTTGAAGTGTTTTAGTTGTTGAACACACCAACTGTTTCATGATACCCCACAGGTAGTCTTCAGAATAGGAACTGGAGTACTAAAAGTTAACTTTGTAAGATGGTTATTTAGAACAGAGAATGTTTTGCAATATAAGCAATATTAATATATTATGAGGGAAGTTTGGGTTCTTATGAGCATCCACAAAGACTGCTTGACACTAACTCAGTGTTGAGGTGTTTAACAGAGATTATTTCTTAAGCCTTATTCTTTGCACATCTACCTGGTGGAGGTGGATGATTTGGAAGCAGAGTATGGTTCCAGTGCCTTATAGAAGTAAGTGTTCTCCAGTAAGGAGTAGAAAAGTTGATGGCTCTTGTCAATACTGCTCTAATTGGGTCTGATGGACCAAGGGCGGGTGGAGGGCCTTGGTCCCTGTGGACAGTGGCTTCTAGGAAAGTAAATAGGAGCTGCTGGAGGGAAAAGAATGGAGATTTGAAGTTGTCCTTTTAGGATCTCTAAAATAGGTCACAGGTCTACTGCTGTAAACAATTCTGGCTAAACTCTGCAAGAGTGTATATAGTCTTAAGATTTTAGCTTTATGGTCAGCTACTGATTTGACTTAATCACAGATAATCTCCATATGAATATTTTAAATTCAATTTTCCATCTGTCAGTAAACCCGCAGCAAATATACCCTTTACCACCAAAGCATATTTTCTTCGGCTTCATTTATTTACTTAATTAGGATTTTATTGACCTGGCATTTAGGTGTCTATATGTTAAGCATAAAGGTGGTGATGATTCCTTTACTCTCATGAAGCTCAGGTGTAGTGAGGGATACAGATATGTAGTAAAAAGCTGTAATGTTATGTGACTTGTGTTACATGAGAGGGATGCTGTAGGAGCATAGGGAGGGAATGGTCAATTCTGAAGGGAAGGTAAGGGAATGTGTAGCTGATTTAAGAAAATCACAGTAACATTTTTCTCTTCTTTCTTTCTTTCTCAATGTAATTCCGTACTATGTAAAAAAGATTACAGATCCATAATGGGCTACAGAGGGGAAAGTTGTTTTCCAGTTAGGAAATAGGGCAGTTCCCATATTTATGCAGAACTTTACAGTGTCATCACTGAAAACCTCAGATGTGGAATTGAACTCTTTTGGAGTTTTGTTTAACTTTGAATGGTATTGATAATTGGTTTAGGACTTGGTGTAGGAATTGGAAAGTGCATTAGTTCATGTTGATAGTGTATATAGATAATTGTGAATTATGTTCTGATATGACATTTGTCATCACTTCATGACTTTAGATTTTCAGATCCTGAAATTGGCCTGTAGTGTGAAATAATTATTCTGTAATTTGGGTAATTGCTTCTGGGGCATGAAGATACCTGTCAAGAAGGCGACTTTTACTTGAGTAGTTTCAGACTTTGATCTAGTTTAGGTTTATTTGCTAGCGATGTATCAAAATAGTTGAACTTAATGTTATTCAGTAGAATGGACTATCTTAGAGAAAACTTAAAGGATCTCTAAGTCTTATTAGGCATCTTTCTCATTATTGCTTCTTTCTTACATTCTGTTCTCATATGCAAACAATAACTAAGATGGACCTGACTCACCCTGAATTCAGTTTTGAGGATAAATCTTCCTGGGGCTTTCCTTGGCTTCTCATTTTTCAGTCTTGAGGTCAAAATGCCTGTTAAACGTGTCCCTTGGTTCTGGGTAGATTCTCTTTGTCTAGGTGCTTTATACTGTTAAAACTAAAGCAGTCAGTATCATTATTTACATCTTTTAGCTCTCATGCTCATCTGGGGAGGTTTGTTCTGCTTTTTAAAATTGCTCCTCCGCTCTGCGATTACATTAGAATTAAAGAAATAGGAATATAATTAGTTGTGTAAGTTCTGTTCTGAGAATATAATTCCATAACCAAATTGCCTACAGTTCAGTTGGAAGTCTTAATTTCATTAGCAGTGGAAATAGCTTGAATAATATAATTTGAGGTTTATATCTGCCCCATTTTTGTAATTCCCTATTACCTTACTCAGGCAGATCATTTTTAAAACTTAACTATCTTAAAACTATTGACTTAAAGGGGCTTATAATCCATACATATAAATAATTTTTGTTTTATAAGACTTGTCTTTACAATTTTAGTGCATACGTTTGAGGGTTTCATGTCACATAGCAATATAATTCATGTTTTTAAAACTCTTCGAGCAAAGGATATTATTAAATTGAATGTGAAGATTTTTTTTTAATTTTATTTATTTGACACAGAGATTGATCAGATCACAAGTAGGCAGAGAGGCAGGTAGAGGGGAGGAAGCAGGCTCCCTACTGAGCAGAGAGCTCATGCGGTGCTCTATCCCAGGACCCTGAGATCATGACCTGAACCATAGGCAGAAGCTTTAACCCAGAGCCACCCAGGCGCCCCTGAATGTGAAGATTGGTGAAAATTTAAAGTTTTGAATGAGTGATGACTAAATTTGTTTTATTTTTTATTTTTAAGTTTTTTTTAGAAGATTTCATTTATTTGTCAGAGAAAGAGAGGGAGGGAGAGAAGGAGCGCACAAGCAGGGGGAGCTAGAGGAGGGAGAAGCAGGATCCCTGCCGAGCAAGGAGCTGGATATGGGACTCATCCCACCTGGGATCATGACCTGAGCTGAAGGTGAGCACTTAACCAACTGAGCCACCTAGGCATCCCTAAATTTGTTTTATTTAACTCCTTTGTAGCCTTTTCCTAATGTATTCTTTTGGGAAATAACAGTACTATGTTTTGTTTAATCATGCATTTTTAAAAATATGGCTTTTTCTAGAACTTTTAGTTAAGTTTCTCACCTCTATGTAACAAATAGTGATTTCATGGTCTCAAATGCTTTTGTTTAACTGTTATAGTTGGTGCTCAGATTTTAAACTTCCATTTACTAAGTGGTTGCCATGTATCTTAGGCATTCTACTAAGTATTTTATATGTTTTATCACATTTATTCCTCATAGACACCTTATGATGTAAGTTTTATTTATTAGCTCTATTGGATAGATAAGGAAATTGAGGCTTAGTGATAGAACTCTTTATGCAGCAGAATTGGAATTTGAGCCCAGGTTGGTCTGACTTTCAAGCTTCAGTGCTTAACCCATTAATTCACATTGTATATGATGGTTATATGTAATAAGGTGAAGAAAGGGCTTTAGGTACCTGGCCATCTTAGCTATATACTTGCAAACTGAAAAGAAGTGAAGTATGAAAAGAGGCGTATATGTTTAGATGGTTTGTCATTTAAAGGCTGTAGATGAATGGAAAACATAGCCTTAATGGTGTTCTAATGAAGGTCATGTTAGTGTGTGCTATTTCTGTTTATTCTGATAAGTTTTAGGGAAGATATGGGAACCTAGTATCTTAAGACTTCAAAGCATATTGCTTTGGTTTATCTTTTCACATCCTTGCCTGTTTGTATATACCATAGCAGTCACGTATTTTGGCATTCTTTGTTGTATGTATGTATACCTGATTTGCAAATGGCCTGTGAGTAGAAACAGCTAAGCAGGGGATGTCCCTTTGGAATTCTAGAGAAAATTATTTTTTAAGCTTCTGTATGCTGGTTTTGTTTATTGCTATTGGAAGGAGATAAGAGGTAGAGGCAGTTTAGGTAAACTATGTTTCCATTTACAGTGCTTCTGAATTCTCTGCGGCTATAATTTGGGTGAATTTAGTGGGAGTGAGAGAAAGATATGTTGCAGTACAAATTCATAGAATTCACTTCCCACAGAAATGATACGTTGTGTACCTTCTGGGAACCACCTCTTTAAAGCTATTTGACACTTGTGGCTGAGCTATATGTAAGTACTGAAATACTAATAATTACCACTTTCAAAGGACTTGGGTTCTAGTTCGTAAGTTGAAGATTTTTTACTAAGGTATTTGATTTTGTTGATGTCAGATATACTAGGAACATGATTTTTTTAAGGCATCCATAATGAGAGACTGTATTTAGTTCCTTATACACAAAATTTAATCTTTTGATACCAATGAGGTGACTTTCTAGAAATATGAAAGTGTTGTTGGTTTTGTAAACTCATCTATCAAACTCTTGTGAATATTTTATTTATTTTTTTTAAAGATTTTATTTATTTATTTGACAGAGAGGTAGAGAGCACAAGTAGGCAGAGTGGCAGGCAGAGAGGGAGAAGCAGGCTCTCCGTGGAACAGGGAGCCCGATGCGGGCCTCGATCCCAGGACCCTGGGATCATGACCTGAGCCGAAGGCAGCAGCTTAACCGACTGAGCCACCCAGGTGCCCTCTTATGAATATTTTAAATGCATTATGGATGCATAGTATTTTGTCTGTTTTTGTTATCTGATTAAACATTAAAAAGTTAGATACTTTAGAATAGTATATGTAAACCTTTTAGAAAGAAAGACATCTCACCAGTTTATGATTTATTTTTGCATGTTATACTAGCTGATGAGCTTTCCTCACCTTGGTTTTTAACAATGTCTGTTAAGTGGGTGGTAGAATTTTTGGGGCCAGCTAGTTAAGCAGGTATTTATTTGGAGTGGCCTAGTTCTGTCTCTGGGCTCCTCAGAGTAGCATCAGGATGTTCCTAACTTGGTACTTTAGCTGCCTCTGCTCTACCATATAATACTAGGTACCATGTATCGTTAGGGTTTATCTAGTGGTGAGTAGTGGAAGTAGTGAGAGTAGCATTATCTGATAGACTTGCTGACTATTGGAACTATTGGATGTAGGGTGTGGCAACAGGAAGAATGGTGGTGGTGTTAACATAGATGGTCAACTATGTTTGTATCTGCGTAGCCAGTATCTTAACAGTAGACTTTTAATTGACAATATAATTAGTACTTTGTTTTAGATTTACCAATCCTGAGTCATCTGGATTTTTATATTGAAAAGGTACCACGTGAATTTTTTTTTTTAATTGAGAGAAAAAACGAACTTTTACTGTGTTAAGCTACTGAGATTATGGAGTTATAGGAGGTAGCATTACTTTTTTTTTTTTTTTTAAAGATTTTATTTATTCATTTGACACAGAGAGAGAGAGATTACAAGTAGGCAGAGAGGCAGGCAGAGAGAGAGGAGAGAGGAGGAAGCAGGCTCCCTGCTGAGCAGAGAGCCCGATGTGGGCCTCGATCCCAGGACCCTGGGATCATGACCTGAGCCGAAGGCAGCAGCTTAACCGACTGAGCCACCCAGGTGCCCTCTTATGAATATTTTAAATGCATTATGGATGCATAGTATTTTGTCTGTTTTTGTTATCTGATTAAACATTAAAAAGTTAGATACTTTAGAATAGTATATGTAAACCTTTTAGAAAGAAAGACATCTCACCAGTTTATGATTTATTTTTGCATGTTATACTAGCTGATGAGCTTTCCTCACCTTGGTTTTTAACAATGTCTGTTAAGTGGGTGGTAGAATTTTTGGGGCCAGCTAGTTAAGCAGGTATTTATTTGGAGTGGCCTAGTTCTGTCTCTGGGCTCCTCAGAGTAGCATCAGGATGTTCCTAACTTGGTACTTTAGCTGCCTCTGCTCTACCATATAATACTAGGTACCATGTATCGTTAGGGTTTATCTAGTGGTGAGTAGTGGAAGTAGTGAGAGTAGCATTATCTGATAGACTTGCTGACTATTGGAACTATTGGATGTAGGGTGTGGCAACAGGAAGAATGGTGGTGGTGTTAACATAGATGGTCAACTATGTTTGTATCTGCGTAGCCAGTATCTTAACAGTAGACTTTTAATTGACAATATAATTAGTACTTTGTTTTAGATTTACCAATCCTGAGTCATCTGGATTTTTATATTGAAAAGGTACCACGTGAATTTTTTTTTTTAATTGAGAGAAAAAACGAACTTTTACTGTGTTAAGCTACTGAGATTATGGAGTTATAGGAGGTAGCATTACTTTTTTTTTTTTTTTTTAAAGATTTTATTTATTCATTTGACACAGAGAGAGAGAGATTACAAGTAGGCAGAGAGGCAGGCAGAGAGAGAGGAGAGAGGAGGAAGCAGGCTCCCTGCTGAGCAGAGAGCCCGATGTGGGCCTCGATCCCAGGACCCTGGGATCATGACCTGAGCCGAAGGCAGCGGCTTTAACCCACTGAGCCACCCAGGCGCCCCGGAGGTAGCATTACTTAACCTAACTAATACAGAAATGGATTTTCAATCAAGATAAACAATGCTGTTATTAGCAGGTCTGGATAAATAAAATTGTGTCACTTTTATAAGTGAAATTGAATTTGAATTGAGAGCTCAAAATCTGTATTTTTCCCAGTACTTTAGTTTATAATCCAAAATGGCTGTTGAAAATTCAGGCAGTTGATTACTGTATTGTTTGTTATCATGTCTAACTACTGGTTTTCCAGATATTTAAATTAATTAATTTATTGATATTTAAAGTGAAGAGGCAGTTTTTTTAGTGACATAGAAAAATTTTCAGATCTTCTCACCTAAGGCACATGAAAATTCCTTTTTCCTTGTTTTTCAGTCACAGTAAAATGAAAGAATTCCTTTCTCCTTTTAAAATTTCTGATTATTTGAAGACATTTGAATATTTAATTTCAAGAAACAATTTTATTGAGCTATAATTAACATGCAGTAAAACTTGTTCTTTAAAGCCTAGATGTCCATCAATAGAAGAATGGATAAAGAAGATGTGATATGTATATATATATAATATATATGCATATACATGCATACATACCTATACACACAATGGAATATTATGCAGTCATCAGAAAAATGAAATCTTGCCTTTTGCAACGACATGGATGGAACTAGAGGGTATTATGCTAAGAAATAAGTCAATCAGAGAAAGATAATTGTGTGATCTCACTGATATATGGAATTTGAGAAACAAGGCGGAGGATCATAGAAGGGAGGGAAAAATGAAACAAGATGAAACCAGGGGGGACAAACCATAAGAGATTCTTAATCTCAGGAAACAAACTGACGGTTGCTGGAGTGGAGGGGGGTGAGATGGATGGGGTGGCTGGGTGATGGACATTGGGGAGGGTATGTGCTATTGTGAGCGCTGTGAATTGTGTAAGACTGATGAATCACAGAACTATACCCCTGAAACAAATAATACATTAGTTAATAAAAACAAAAACAATAAAATAAAAAACAAAAAAAACCTACCTCTTTAACATGTGCAACTCAGTGGTTCTTAGTTAATTCACAAAGTCGTGCAGTTATTATGACTGTCTAATTTCAGAACATTTTCATTACCTCAAAAAGAAAACTTATACTCACTAGTAATCACTCTCCATTCTTGTAACTACTGATTACTTTCTGTCTGTAGATTTGCCTATTCTGGAAATTTCATATAAATGGAATCGTAGTATATGTGGTCTTTTTTGTCTGGCCCTTTTACTTAGCATAATGTTTACAAGGTTCTCCCACTTTATAGTATATATCAGTTCTTCATTACTTTTTATGGCCAGCTAGTATTAATTTTATGTATTTTTCATGTTTACTCATCAGTTGATAGACATTGAGGTTGTTTCTACTTTTTGGCTATTATGACTAATGTTATGGACATTCTTATGCAAGTTATTGTGTGAACATAAGTTTTCAGTGTTCTTTGGCATATATCTAGGAGTGGAATTGGGTATATTCTGAGTCATCAGGTAACTTTTTTTTTTTAAGATTTATTTATTTTAGAGAGACAGCATGAAAAGGGAAAAGGGCAGAGGGAGAGGGAGAGAGAATCTCAAGCAGACTCTGTGCTGAGTATGGAATCCTTCGTGGGGCTCGATCTCATGACCCTGAGATTGTGACCTGAGCCAAAATCGAGAGTCTGCCGCTTAACTGACTGTGCCACCTAGGTGCCCCCCCCCATTGGGTAACTCTTTCTTTAACTCTCTGAGGAACTGCCAGACTTTCATAGAGGCTGTTCCATTTCATATTCCTACCAGCTGTGTGTGAGGGTTCCAGTTTCTCCACATCCTCATCCGTACTTGTTTTTGCTTCATGTACTTTGTGGGGGGTGTGCCATGTAATTTTGTTGTATTATTGTATTCTGCCTTTTTGAAAATTGGTGTTCCCTTGTTGTGGAAAGGTAGAAGTTTTTTCGAAGTTGACCCAATTGATATTTATTTTGTTGACTCTGGTAACGTTGCAGTTATTTGGAAAAAAAAAAACAACAATAACAGCAACCCAAAAACCTGTTCCAGATACATACTGTTTTTACAGGTGGAAAGAAATGATGTGTGATATTTGTTTTAAAACTCTCTTTCCCCTCAAAAAGGCAATGGGGGAGATGAAAGAAGAATAGCAAAATATTGATAATTATTGGAGTTGAATATTTGGGAGTTCTTGAAGATAGTATCTTGAGGTTCGTTTTGTTCTCTCACCTTGTTTATGTTTGAGAATTTTCATAGTAAAGTAAAAAAAATTAATAAGACTGATGTCTTTTATGCAGAATGTTATGACATAGAAGTATTTACTAAATGTTTGGACTGATGGAAAAATGATAGTTTATGATGACTGTAGTATTTATCAAAGAAACTTTTTTAGTTTTCAGCTAAATTGATAAGTATATTATCAAAACTTATAAAGCATTATAGAATTCATTTTGTCCACAGGTTAAATCAATTATTATCTACTTAGCTTTTAACTTATGTTATATAATTCACTCTTCATTCCCCACTCAATATTTATATATATTGATTGAAATTTCAAGATTTATGATAATGTGTTTAAAAAAAATCTGTGTTGATCTGATTGTTTATATAAAGGAATTTGAACTTGTGCATTTTAGGAATGGCACACTCAAAAATACTTCGAGGAGAAGCTAGATTATTCCTAACAGCTAAGTATCTTGGAAAGAGAGCTATACCTTTCCCTTCATCTTGGGTACTCAGGAAACCCTGAACCACAGATCTTATTCAGTATGACAGTTTCTATTATGATTATTTTTGATATAAGACCTTTGTTAGTAGCCATGTTGAATACATATATTCTGTTTGAAAATTGTTACAGTTGTTGCTAATATTTAATTGTTTTAATAGAATTTGTGGAACATCTGCCTATTTAGGAGGTCTTATGGGGGCTGAACATAAATACTTTGATTTTAAGTACTTTAAGACTAATAATGTGAGCACTTAGCAGATTTATGATACATACAAAATAGGGCAGAAGTAACCAGAACATATTTACTATTCTCAGTTTCATATAGAGATGGTAGCTGAATCTCTATGCACTTGAGTTGATTTTTCTTTGGTCTTATGTTTTTAAAAAATGTATAGAGTATTTGTGAGAATGGCAGGAATAATAAAAACTGGAATTGTTACGTAAAACTGTAACTAAATCCAAATGACTCTTGAATTAAAACCAATAAATTGTGCTGTAGGGCGCCTGGGTGGCTCAGTGGGTTAATGCCTCTGCCTTCAGCTCAGGTCATGGTCTCAGGGTCCTGGGATCGAGGCCCACATCGGGCTCCCTGCTCAGCAGGGAGCCTGCTTCTTCCTCTCTCTCTCTGCCTGCCTCTCTGCCTGCCTGTAATCTCTCTCTGTGTGTCAAATAAATAAATAAAATCTTTAAAAAAAAAAATAAATTGTGCTGTATGTTAGTAAAGAAGAAAATATATTTTGTGTATTCTTTTAGATTATAAATACTGATAAAACAATTCAAAATAACTGTGGTGACCCTGAAATTTTATCTCATTGTTGACTTGTTATTACTAGAAGGCCAGCCATCTTCTCATTTATAGTGTTAAAAGTTTTTAATGATAGTCACACATGCATTGCATTATGGCTGAAAAGGCAAACTTCCAGTTTACCTTTTTCTCCTTGGTTTTTTTTTTTTAAATGTTAATTACCTGTATTTTGTTTTATCTACTTATCTGTATTTTATTATAGACTACCATATACTGAGCTCTTAATATCTTAAGTACAATTTGGAAAACAAAATTCTTAAATTATGTCAGTTTTCTGCTTATCTGTGCCTAAAGGGAGTTTTACTTTACTCATATTTAGGCATGTTATTCCCAACTTTAAATTTGTATAATTAGAAAAAGTTGAATTCTTTTCTTTGTCCTATTTCTCAGTTGACGAAGGATCAGAGATTGGTGTATTCGGGCAGACTGCTTCCAGATCATCTGCAGCTGAAAGACATTCTCAGAAAAGTAAGCTTTTTTAACCACTATTTGATACCAGATATATTCAGAGTGTGAAAAGAGATACGTTCTGAAGTTTAGTAGTTCAGTTTTTAGACACTTAAAATCTACCCTTTTGGGTAGCATAACAGATAAGCATGAATTAGAAAGTAAGAAACATAATGATAGATTCTAGTTAGGTTAGGCATTAGTTTTGTGTATCCATCTGATGGCTAAATATGAAATAGGACTGACTATATGTTTCTGTTTAGGTATTTGTCATCTTATATAAGAAAGCAGTATTGACTTACCAGTAGTGCAGGAGTAGAGTGTTCAAGTAGTAGTGAAGGATTTTGACTCATAATGTCTTCTCTCTCAAATCCCCTTTTGACCAAACTGCATGATGTTTTAATACAAGTTGCTTGAGGTCGGAGTTTAATTTCAGGACAAGAAATGAAAGGAAGACCAGTTGGTTGATCACTTGGCAGACTTGGAATGCTGGTGCTAATAGCTAAAATACATTTCAATGTAGTTTTTTGACAGCTTGAATGCTAGGTATTATAATGGCAGCTCTTAGCTCATGTTCATTTGTGGAATTATACTTGTAGAACTTATCCGCATTTGAGATGCTGCTTTTTGTTTGTGAATATAGAAGGATCAAATACATAGCTTTTATGTTTTGCCCTCTTTGACTTAACTCTTAATGTTCTTTTGGATATCCCTAATCTGATTTAGAAGATCCATATCCACTCTTCTGTGTTTATGGTCACCTGTGGGAAACTTTAAAAAATCTTACACTGGTATATTTCTTCTGTTTAGATAGTTGAAATTTTAGCTTTGCTGGTGTGACTTCTTGCTGTCATTTTCATTTTAATCAGGTAGTTTTAGGTTGCCAAAGTGGTT